>VXAD01002625.1:411261-438241 GCA_013399195.1 Dicrurus megarhynchus | reverse complement strand
CCCCCGCCTTTTTTTTTCCTTTGAGGAGAAAAGTATGGTAATTGAATAGCTGTATTTCAAATAATGATTGGATTTCAAGAGAAACTTTTTGCTTTTACAGTATGGTTGGTCTTTGTACTGTCTTTTTTGCAGGAATGGATTATGGATCCAGCTGGATTGGCAGATGCAAAAAACAATGTCTGAGCATATCTGACAGAGAATATTACCTAAGAAAAACTTTTATCCCTCCCTCCTATGCAGGAACTGTGAAAACATCACTATAAACATTCTGAGCATACAGACTGAAGTCCATAGACCTATCACTGACACTCATGACAGGACAATTCATTTTTTGTTATTCAGGACACACAGCTGTATCAAAATCAGATTCTTCCTTTTACTCATTTTAGAACTCTGATGTTTAAAAAAATGTACTAATTGTCACTGAGTAAAAATGGCCATGTCCATATTAATTCTCTATTAAGCTTGTTTTAAAACTCTGGTTATTTTAAATGTAAGAGATACAAGAAAAAAAAATAGTCTTTGAAGTTTCTGTACATGCCACCATTTAATCAGGAAAATCACTACAATTCAGAATCATTCTCATGATAATATTTTACACATCCCATTAAAAAGAATGTGTAATTTGTTCGAAGGAGGAATGATTTTGTTGTTGTCTTTATAACAGCCTGTTGGTCTACTACTTGTACCCAATGCTAGTAATAAAGATAATAGCCTATAATTGCTACATTCAATAAAATGCTTGTAAATGGGAACACATAAAATTATTGTGTGAACCTCAGTAAGGTAGAAGAAGACTTGCTTATATGAGTCTGTTGGGGGAAAAAAGTGAGTATTTCAAATATAACACAGGAATTTTAAATTGCAAGATAAGTTTCTTTCCTCCCCTTTCTGAGTATATACTGTTTTGCCCTTTTTCACATTCTCTCTATTTTGTTGTCCATCCTCTGTTGTTCAAATGAGCCATTGATACTTAAAATCTCAAGGTAAAATATGAGACATTTTCAACTTATGCCAGCTCTTGTTTCATCCTTGAAACACCAGCAAAGAAATACTCTTCTCTCTCTATTATTTCTGAAATTAAAAAAATCCCCAAACAACCCAACTGTTATTTATTTTTTTACTTTGTTAAATCAGCTTAAATTTATATTAGTCATAGCATTGAAAATCATGAGGAAAGCTATGGATTTCCACCCTGCAAAATATTTTGCACCAATATTTTTTTAGGTATCTTTCTATGGGACTTCAGTGTATGAGATCCGCTCTTAGGAACAGAGTGCCCAGATACACACACAAAATAAATGTGTGTGTTTATTTCCCACATCACTCTGGTTCTGCCACTTTTATGATATGAATGCAGAACAGAAACCCAGAACCCCAGGAGTTCTTGCCCTGTTGTTCCTATCAAAGTGCTATTTAAGTCTTGGGCATATTACAATGACAGCTTGTTTCCATGCTTGTAACCCCTTCTGCAAACTGAGCAGGAAACTATTTCTTACAAAGTCGTCTCTCTGGGGTGTCCTAAGGATTAATTGCTTTAAGTGCAGTTCCTGGAACACATAAAGTTCCTTATAAGTATCCATCATTAAATGTTATATCGCCTCAAGTACTTAACCACATTAGTTTTTCTTACTTAAGTAGCCCCAGTGATAGCTGTTTCTATTAATTATTTTTACTATTTTGCATTATTCTCAAACACAAGCTAAATGGCTTTGGCTGTGAGAAAGCAAATTCACCAGACAGCTGTTTTCTTCTGTATTTAAAGTATACATACCACAGTCTTTTTTCAATACTTTACTCACTTATGTTTATCTTTGTCAATGAATTTTTTACTCCAGTGATTTTCTGACTCTTATTTTTTGTATTACAGGAAGTACTTTAAAATATTGGAAGTAAAAGATTTGCGCAACCCAGTAGCAGAGAAATTAAGTAGAAAAGAATCCAAAAGCATCACACATCCTTGCAACTTGCACAGGTTTCTGTACCACTTTGAAGAATGAGAAAGTAAGATGTGGCAATGAAGATTTCAGGAAGCTATGACTTGAGCTGGCATGCAAAAAATAGGTATGTTTTTTAAACCAATTTAATTAACTTGTAATTAATTTAGCATCCAGTTAAAATTTTGCTTAGAAGGCTGTTCTTAAAGCTCACTCCTTATCTACCATTTTTCTATTCCTTTTATTCACTAGAGCGGCCTCCTCTCTTCATGTGTAGTCTTACATATGCAGACAGAAATTTTCTGTCCTGGAATCCTGCAGGCAGAGGGTCCTGCATTTTTCTGATTTCCTATTAGCATGCCTAGTATGTACAAAGGTGTCTAAACACAATTAATACATTTTCCAAAACCAAGTCAACCTGTCCTCTTGTCTCCACTCTTTCCAACAAGTGCAGTGACTCCCTCCATTATGTAAAGACAATTTAAACAACTCATTTGGTTTAATCTGCATGAACAAACAGGTAGAGGGACCTAATGTGATGATCTAAATGAATTCCTCACCAACAAGGAAGATACTTCATTCTTTCTGCTGATGTGGTTGCATTCCTATCTTTGAGATCTTCTTTGTTTCATTCTCCTTAGCAATTTATTTGGTAGTATTAGCAATGTCAGGATAACTCCAAACTTAGGAGTCTTGTCTCTCTCCTTATTTAAAATAAATAAATACATTGATAAGTATAATCGTGAAGCTGGTTAATTACTTAGAACACTCATGGTTAGATCAAGATAACCCTGGTTCCTGCTGTACATGAAATGTTCCAACCAAGATGTACTCTGTATCTTCCTTGTCTTCAGAAGCATTTAATAGGACTAGCAAATAATTGAGGCTGAATTCCTCATATGTTTAAGCATGTTCTTTAGCTGGGGGACACAAACAGTTCTATTGACTCCACATTCTTATCCGTAGCCTTTAGTTTGAGTACCTTGCTGAATCAAAACAAATTATGAAGATGCTCAAAGGGAAAAAAAGTTCATTTGCTCTCGATGAAAGAAGAGACAAGATACATTTTGATTTTGGGAAAAATATGCAGTCCTTTCCCACTCCACAGGAAAATCCTCAACGTATTTCACTTCCAAGTACTAAAGGGATATTAAGGACTTATTACTTTCAAATTTAAAATCTACCTTTGGTTTATCTTAGTTCAAAGCCTTGGAGCTGTAATAAATTTCTGAATGACCTTATCTGCCTTCTGATACGTCCTTGGCAAGGACACATATATGAGGCAAATTAAAATCTTGGACATTCTGTAGGAGAACTCTTATCCTGGGATTCTGTAAATAAGTATCTTGCTTATGAATTTAAACTAGCCTATACTCATGTATCAATCTATTCACATCTCAGAATACGACAAAATGTTGAGCATATGAAGCTGCCCAGAAACTAAAATCACAGGTGTTTGGTACCCCAGAGATCACAACCCACATTTTTCTGTACAAGAAATGATACATTACTATGAAGCCAATTCTCAAGGTTCAACAGGAGAACTTCCACACTCCCAGACCAAGAGTCTAAATTACTCAGAAAAGAGCCTGAAATTAATCTTTCAAATTAATCTTTAATTCTTCCATGGCACCTCAAAAATTGCACTACATGTACAATTTTACTGCTGTCAAATTACCTTCTTTGAGTGTGGATATGGTTTTCTTGTGGCAAGCTAGCAGTTGATTAAAAGAACATGCAATTCACTGTTCTTCAACAAAATGTTAAGTTACATGTTTAGTAGCAATTCTTGGATCTCTGGCTAAATTAGGTTTTCCAGCAGGAACCTCTGTGGATTCCAAACACTTTCATATATAATAGTAGAAGTCAAATATGTAAGATAAAGATCTTGGCATCATGAATCAGAATTGATACATTATTTTTGACTTTAGAGTTTGAGCTTGTGCCCTTATGCAAATTTATTAAAGAATATTCCATTGATTTTGAAGGGCACTGTAATAGGGTGATCTGTTCTCTGTACACATAACAGCATCTGGGACCAGCCAAATCTGTTAAAGACCTGCTATTTCTAAGAAATCAAATTCTGTGAAGCATCACCAGCCTTGGCTGTGATGGTGGAAGAAAGAGAATACAGGTTTCCTAATGTTGTGATTATCTGCCCATTGAAGGGCGTGTTTTTATAACAGAAGAAAATTTAAGATCAGGACAAAACTTGTGATGACTTACCCTTTAAAGTACTTCATGCATAACTTGGGGTCAGAGACGATGCATTATTTGGATTCTATCTAATGGAACTCTTTTGTTTTTTAAGCATTATAAGTTTTGATGCTAGAAACTTTTTTTCTTCTCATGACTTACTCACCATAGTGGTTCACTAAATGATGACAATGATCGTATATCATCCTTTAGGCACTGAGTTACTCTGGAAATGTGGATTTCCTGGCTTCTCAAGAGAACAGTAAATTGAAAAGACCAAATAGAGAAGATGGGAGAACAGTTGTTAACGGTATGTTTCTTAGGATATCAGTAGGAGAGAAATTATGGTTATGAAACTTAGGGTTGACTTCCCAAATAGCTTTGTCCTTACAACATATTAAGTCTGTCTCTGAAACTCTCCCTCTGGGGCAGTAATGACCTGCATTAGGAGTCTGAGATACATCTACCAATAGCCTGATAGCCTTAAAAAGCCCAATGCACTCAATTGTTTGCACTAAGAAGGAAGTGCAGACAGATTACATGTGATCCATCATTAGGCTAAAAATTCCTAAAAGCAAGCAAAAAAACCCCAGGTGGCTGATGCTTTTGAATAAATAATATAGAAATATTGTGAACCACTGTGGTTCAGTTATGGTCCAGCTATTTACTAAGTTTACAAAAAATGGATGTCATGACACCTTTTGGGCACACAATCCATTCTGGAAAATTGATATTTTTCTGATCCTTTTGCTCTTGGGTGCACTGGAAGGCATCCTATGCTGTGGTGCTTTTTTTGTCATAATAGATGAAATAAGCTCTTATTCTTCATGGGTTTTTTCCCCTGTCTGTTTTCTAAAAATAAGTTTGCTGCTTGTATCTTATATACAGCCTTCCTCAGTCTTGTACTTGCTTCACAAATGTGGGCCAAATACAGCAAACTCAAGATAAACAAAGCCAGAAATGTACACCTTCAGATTGAAAATGAATCCTCTTTCTGCAAGGTATGGAGTCCTTTCCTCAAACTGCCAGAATTAATTGAGCCAATGGACACATAGAATCACAGAATATTCTGAGTTGGAAGGGACCCACAAGGATCATCAAGTCCAACTCCTGGCCCTGCCTGGACAATCCCTGAGTCACACCATGTGCCTGAGAGTGTTGTCCAAACACTTCTTGGACTCTGTCAAGCTGGTGCTGTCACTACTTCCCTGGGGAGCCTGTTGAAGTGCCCAACCACACTTTGAGTGAAAAACCTTTTCCTGTTACCTAACCTAAACCTCCCCTGACTCAGCTTCGTGCTGTTTCCTCGAGTCCTGTCACTGGTCAGATAGAAGAGATCAGTGTCTACCCCTCCTCTTCCGCTCACAAGGAAGGTGGAGCCTGCGACGAGGTTCCCCTCAGTTCTTCTCCAGGCTGAACAGACCAAGTGACCTCAGCTGCCCCTCATACAGCTTCCCTTAAGGATCTTCCTAGGTGAGATTCTGTCCTGATACTGGGCTGAAAAGAAAGTTCACTGTGGCTAGTCAGTGGTTAACGAGAAACAAATTCTTCAAATAAGAAGTAAAAAATATGACCTGATAGGTAAGTTCCTTTATACACAACAGTTTGTGAACACATAATTAAACACTCATTTGACTGTGGGCTTGATTTATGGCCGACCAACTCAGGAATATACAATCAAGTTCCAGTCTTGCCTATTTAATTGATTGATGAGAAAGTAACTTGTTGTAATTTAATAAAACTGAAAGCAAAAAGCATTTTCAAAGTTTTATTATTTGTCTTGGGATGTGGATTATAAAATATGCAAGATAATCCTCATTTCTTGCTGGATTCCAAGACCCAGGCTACTTTTCATGCATGGCTTCTTTTTTTTCCTCCATAGTAAATCTCAGTCTTTCTTTTTCAACAGAGGCTCAACATATTCAGGCTTGAAGTCTTATACATTGTGAGCACTCAAACTGCTTCATTGTCTATTTTTCCCAAGATTACCATCACTTTCTCCCTTTCCCCAGAAAAAAATATGGCTGCTAATGTCATCTCCCTTCACTGTATTTGTGAATATATTGCTACTACTCTTTCTTGGAATCTCCATATCCACTGCTTCCCATATCAATATCTAGAGCATTTTTTAAATGGAGTAAGTAGCAAGGAGAAAAATCATTCCCGTTCTTCATTTCTTAAGATATTTGTAAATGTTAACTAAAATCCTTTGTGCAAGCATTTTATTATATGTGTATGTAAGGTCATGACTCTTGAAGAAATTATTCAGTCAAAAAAAGCCTCAGAGCAGAAACCATATGTCTGCTGGCGACACAAAACTTACTGTGTTTTATAAGTGAACACTGCAAAGTATCACTAGGGCTTCATTGCAGAATGTTGCTGTATATTGTTCAGTCACAGATAATAAATATAAATATGGTATCTATAAAGAAGTAGCTGAAGGACATACTATATTTTTTCTTGATCTTAGAGAAAGGTACAGAGTAATATATTTGCCACTGTCTTTGCCTTTTGAAAGAGATTTGGTGCTGAGGCATTATTTTTACTTTGAAATCTTCCTTCTTAGAAAAGATTTCATGGTTAAAAGCCATGTTGGTAGAGGACAGCCCTCGTGCTGGCTGCTTTCCTAAATCAGAATGGCTGAGTGTGCCTCATATGTCTTGGCAGTGAGGATACCTTGCACTGCTACCGGCGAAGTTGTGGATGTCCCATGCCTGGAGGTGTTCAAGGCCAGGTTGGATGGGGCTCTGAGCAACCTGGTCTGGTGGAAGATGTTTCTCCCCGTGGTGAGGGGATTGGGCCTAGACGATTTTTAAGGTCCCTTCCAACCCAATACATTTTTGGGTTCTATGATATGCTAGTGGTCAATGAAAAGTTAGCAGCAGAAGCATCTCAAGTGGCAGGTGGGAGAAGTGGGAAGGCATGACTAGGAAAATGCAACAATGCAATTTCAAGATAAAGTTAAAAAGAATATTTAGGGAAAGATGCAAACAAGGGGGGCAATAAAATGTCCAGCATGATGGTAGCAAGGATTAGCCTTGCCTAGCAGCTATTTATTTTAGTGGTATATAGAAATTATAGCTGTGTGGCAATCCATGCAGAGGGAGCAATTAGTGGATAAAAACAACATAAGTCCAAAAAAGGTGGTTGGAATCCAATCTAACTTCAGAAAGTATTCTTTGTCTAACTAGCTAATCAGCTATTAATAAAGCAGTGACCTTCTGAGACACTGAGCCCTTAGAAGTGATTTACTCTTGATATGCCCAGAAAGCAGTGTTTGAAAAGGATAAGCAAAAGTTTCAGACTACAGAGGTTTCTTGCTGCTTATGTACTTATGGCTCCTTCACTGAAAAGGAAGCAGCACATATATGCTGGGATCTTAACTTCTGACATGAGATTCAAGGTAAGACTGGATAGACATCACATCCTAAGAAGTAGAAAGTGTTCCAGCTTCAAATTGACCCATGTATTGAAATCTATTTATTAATTGTATTTTCAGGTCTTAAGGAATAAATGTTTTTTGTGTCAAAGTGTATGTATGCAATAGTAGATATTGTTAGGTCCAACAAATCTCTGCTGAATAAAAATCTTCTTGGCTGACAGTATGTTTGGAAGTACGGCTGAGCCTGTCAAATAGCTGATAGCTGACACAAAGGCCAGTTCTGCTCCTCCTTCTGCATCCCAGTTAAGCAACTTCCTTTCTGGGTTCCAGCACAGCCTCACCATGATGGGGTCCTGTTCAATGGCTAATTTATTCAGGGACCTGAGCTGACAGAATTAGGATACAGTAGTGCAATTTGGGGTTTGAAACTGGTTCACTGCAAGTGAGATAAATGCTAAGGAAATAGTGTGAGGAGAATGTTGGGATCACTCGACATCATCTGGGGGTTAGTTTCCTTTAGCTGTAATATGAAACTGCCTCTTACTTGCACGTAAAAACTTATGCACGTACATAGACACAAATATAACAGGTTATAAAGAAACAGTAAAGAAACAGCTGTGTCAGTAAATGTGAACATGAGATGGACATAGCTTTTCTGCCTTTATATTTACTGATATCTGTTGTCACCTCCCTTTTGCTATTTTCTTCCTTTTCTCCCCTAGGACTGGCACATTTCCAAGTGCTATGGCCCAAACATTACATCAATGTCCTAAGCCAATCCATCTCTCGACAGTCTGGGGAAAGAGGGAGCCCTGTGCCATTGACAGAAGAGGTGGCTACTGCAGAAAGGCAGATGCTTGAGGACTGTGACTTAAGCCATGGTTCTGTGCCGTGGGTGTACTGAGCATTCCTATCATGCCTCTATTTTGTTAACAAGAGGCCCAGAAACTGAGATCAAGTATTGGTCTCCTGACTATCTGAATTAACTGATAGCTTGCTCCCTGGCCCTGTTTTGGACAATACCATCTCACTTGCTATGTCAAAGTGTCCTTAAGCGTGTGGACACTTGGCTGATTGGCTTTTATTTAGCAATAGAGATATAGCTTGTGTGATTAAGAGAAAAGTCTCCAGGGGAAAATGCTCTACATATCCCACAGCAGTAATTTAATCCCCGTCCTTCTAAGCAATAATCACCTTTCATACTCCCTCTAATGAGTCAAGTACTTCAGTGTGCAGGACTAGGGTGAAGGTTCCCTTCCCCATGTCTTGTGACTGATACGACTAGGTCTTGCCTCTGCAGGCATGAGGTCTCAGTTGTCAATCCATGAATGGACTGGGCTCTTGGCTGAGGACTTAAGTCACAGCCAAGCCCTATTTATGTATGCAGAGAAAGACAATGTTGCTCAGCTACTAGTAAATAAACCCGATCTCAGCATTCAAATTACATTTACTATTGCATCTGTGAATCTGGCTGAAGTTTTGGATCAGGTCATGGAGTGTGTTTCCACACTCATTTTCCTTCCATCAAATTAGCTATTGAAAGAAAACAGAATTTTATCTGAGTCATTGCATGATAAACCCTCAGGTCACATGCTGGCACCCTTGCTTTCCAGGTACCTCTAGTATCTAGGATCAATCAGCAATCCTACTGCAGTTAATAATAATAAGGATGTGACCTCAGAAAAACCAAAAACATCTGGACTCTCACAAGTATTTGGAAATGCAATTCTCTGAGATAAAGGCCCCACTAAATAGTGAAAGTGCTAAAAAAGCATTTGAAAGCACTTTGAAAGAGTATTAAAGTTAGTATATTGTCTCTTGTTCCTCTTGTAAACCTCTTGGATAGGATTGTGTGGAGAAGCTGACTGTGGTTTAATTGAAACACATCAGAAGGCAGTGTTCTGGTGTTGCTTTAATTACAACAGAAGGAAAAATAGAAACAGCAAAAAGTACTTTAGTAGTAATTTCAGCAGGTACATTGGCAGTAATAAGAAATCTCATTCTTGCTTACCATTGTCAGCAGGGGGGACATTGTTCCTTCAGCTCTTTCCAGTGAATCACCAGATTATCACAAATCAGTCCCCAAGTGCTATTTCAATAGCACGAATTGGAGAGACAAGCAATTTTCAGATGTACTCTCTATCTGTTCATTTTAAAATCTGTTCATTTACAATGGCTTTTTCCAGTGGATAATATGGGAAATTAACTTCCTGTGTCCTCCTGTTGCCACCACAGACACATTATTTCTGGGGAGCAATATCTCTCAGACATGCACACTGCAGAGATTTCCACCACTACGTGTCAGCACAAAGACTACAATGCCAGTCATACTGATTCCTGTGCAATAGTGAATGGGAAACAAGAAACTTGAAATCAGTCTAGAGGCCAGAAATGATTATTAAGTGTCCACGTAAAAAGGATGTTTATTTGGAATGGAGAGTATATTGAGCTGAGTGATAGACATACAATAGGACAGGATTTCTATCCATTTTCGTTAGGATGCACAAACACTTATCCCTGATGAGAGGGAGCTCAGACTGGTCACAAGGGCTGAACATTAAGCAATGAGGTCATGTTCCAGTTTGGTGAAGGTTTTAATTGTAACTAAGCCAAAAATCTCAAAATATTTTAATTGTCTCTTTGGATTTTTTTAAGAGCTGAAATTAAAATTTCAAAGGAAAATGTGATCTCTTCTTTTTCAAACTCTAGGAAAAAAGATATATTTTTGCATAAAGAAAGGAAAAGCTTTCCTTGTAAAACTTACAGCGTATACTTTGCTCATACACTTACACTTCTGCAGAGCAATCCCTATGCCAGAGCTGTCTCAAATATATTTGAAGAAGCAGTGTTACCAGTTAGAAAGCCAGTGTCTATAGGATGTCTGAATGCTGGGTTCCACTGAATTGAAATGTTTTATCAGAAGTTTCTTTCTTTCCTTTTGAGATAAAGCAGTTTCAAAAAAAAAAAGTGATAGCTAATGCCAATAATTCTACATTCCTATGTTCCCATCTCTTTTCTGGTGCTGAAGCTAAAACCTCATTTTACAGTAAAGTAGTGCCTTTTGAGTAGGACAAGGACAGTGAGCATGCTATGGATGTATTTCAGAGAGCAGCTGAAAAAGACAATCAATTCAAATAAAGTCCCCTTCCTTCCTCATTGTGCTACCCAAACATCTAATTGACTCAGCTATAGATATTGTGAAGTGTCAATCTAAAATATTAAAATGAGATTATTGGAAATGCCTGTTTAAATCTCTTGACTACAAGCAGGCAAAAATAATCCAGGCTGTAATTTTATAGCACAGTGTTAAAATCTGGTTATATTTAATTCAGATTCCTTTACCCTGTATAACTCTTGTGATCTTTGCACAAAAAAGCAGTCATTTATACGTTCAGTAGTGTCTCTGGGATGGAAGCAAATATTGCATATCAGGGCTGAAATGTGCAGTCCATATCACAAGAGATCACTGGTGAAGATACTTCTGAGATGGAATAGCAGTCATGTCTCATGAAATCAGAGACAAAAGATTTCTGTTGACCATGATGACTGAATTTATTAAATGGCTTTTCAGCCTACTTAAATAAATTAATACTAAAAGGAACTTTATTGTGAAAGGTCCTAAATGAACACAATTTAATAATGTAGTCGGTTTCAAATGTATCAGACATATTTGTGTCCCTGGCTTGATGAAATTTAAGAATTTTTTTACTCTAGTTGTCTGTTTAATAAAGTTGTCCTTTATTTGGACTGTAATGCTTATTAAACATGCAAATGCACCATAAAAAAAACTTAGAGGGTAATAGCAGAACTATAGCTATAAATTCAGAGGAAGAAAAACATAGCAATTCCTTAGTTTGTCTCTTCCCACACTTATTTTAAAGACTGATTGTTTAACACACTAATTCAACCTTATTAGTCATATTAAAACTTTACATAAAATTGTATGCTCAGCATCTTAATACACTGAAACAACAAGGTATACAATCCCTTTGAAATGGCTGGGGAGACATTTGCTTTATATTCTAAAATGAATTTTTATGAAACTCCTACGTGTGAATAAGAAGCTGGGTTAACAGCTCTTTTAAATACTCTTGTGAACTAGCTTTAAAAACCAGTTGCTTGCTTTGCAACAACCTCTACACAGCACAGCTTGCATTTTCATGCAACGCTTTCCTGTCTCATGTTGCATAAACCACTGGTTTTTAAACTTTTTCTCCAAAAAATGTTTTGTGTGACTCATGTATAAGACACCTCTGACAATAGGAAGAGAATAGTATTTCTCTGCAGCACGGGAAATTCAAACACAAATTACTTTATTTTACAGTGGGTATGATTTGAAGTAACACATTGATTAAAAGGATTTGCACCAATGGGGAATGGAGTCTGTCACCTGTAGGCAGAAGCTTGGGCATTAAGTTCAAGTAAGGATTTACAGGTTTTGGTGTTTCTACTTTGCTAGCTACTTACACACTTTCTGCTCTGCCAAAAGCAGAATGGATGCTGAGCTTTTCTGTACAATTGGAGCAACTGTCCTTGAAAATCCAAAATACCCACCCACCACTTTTCATCCAAATTAGAAAAATCTGACGCATATGGGGAAAAGAAAGAGTAACTTAACTTTATTTTCTTTTTCCAAGCAAATTCTTCAGAAATCTCAGTGAGAAGTACAGAGAGTAAAAACCCTGTGTGTGTGTGTGAGCGTGTGTGTGGTGGGGGGTTATTTGCTTGTTTGTTCTTGGGTTCTGTTTTTGTTTTTCTCCAGAACACATCCCTTCTGGAAATAGCATGTACAAAGTTTATGCAAGCTGAATTCTGGACATGTCTTGGTAGCAATATCCATGAGTCTTCTCGTGATCTCCATCCTGTTTGGTCATTACTTTTGTTTCTACATAACAGCCTCTGGTCCCATAACTGAGATGGAGTTTGTTCTGTTGTATGTTGATAGACAAGTTTCCATTGTGCCACACAGAAGTAGGACAGTGACTGGGGTTCCATTATGGGAGAGGTGGGTCAGAATGTATTCGGCAGATAAATATCCACCTAGAATGTAAGAACCAAGTGCCTCAGTATTTTCTAAAAATAGAAAACAGCTTGGTTTTGAAAGTATTTGTAAGCTCAGGAGAAGATGTCTGTAAGTAACAGGCAGCTGTTCTGGACCTTGTTTGAGGTATCTAACATGAGGTCTAGATTCTGCTTAAGTCCTGGTTTGGATTCAACCTCAGCTGCCTGTCTCAGCACAGGGTGCCTAGGACCTAGGGACTGTGCACACACCAACAACTGGAAAAATGAGGGACGGGCCAGGCTATGACAGGTCCATTTTTCTTCTGGGTGGCCTATCTGAGGTGACAACTGCACATGCGGAAGGGAAATTTGCTCTCCAGAATAATACTTCTCTGGCTGTAAAGTACATGAGTAGAGTTAAATTGATTTCTTGAGTTTCTTGAGATGTTTGCACTTGACTGATAGAAATAAAGAGACTCTAGCTGACTAAAGGAAGAATTTCTAATAGTTATATCCTTTTAAAGTGAATCACCATTGGCAAAGCTCTGATGAGGAAATACATAATTGTCTTCAATATATGTAAGCCAATTCTCACCAATTTAATACTGTTTAAATGGGAATTAGATCCTTCTGCCTTTAGGAAGGCCTGTAAAATCAAATGGTACAACTAGAGTGTGTCACAGGACACATTCACTTGTTGGTTGCAATCATGATAAGGCTTGGTGGGTTTTAATTTGTAAAGTCTATGGTTTCCTTCTCTAAGGGTCTGAGAAACAGAACCATGCAAAGTTAGCAGGCTTAAATTCACTATATATCTCCACGGGGAGGATTTTAGAGGTCAGCAAATTGAAAATGTTTGAAACCAAAGTGCATTAGGTCATTATATAAAAGCAGGGACAGAAGGATGATAAAAATACATATTTCAAAGCTTTATTTGGAACTCTGAGCCCGTTATTGGAAACATAAAATTATACAAGTTAAAACAATGATCACTGTCTCTTCATAGTATTTAGAGAACTAGCGGTCCAGCCTGCACTTGTTAAATGAAGCAGAGAATGTCCAGAGAGGGCCAAAGGCTTGCCTGGCAGGTAAGGGAGGCAGAGGAAGGGAAAGGAATGCTGGACACTGGCTGACTACTAGTTTCAGCCTGCACACAAACAGCCTGGATATTGCTGATATTTAGTTGTATTGTAGTTGCTGTATAATTAATTCATTTAAGCCCGGAGAAATGTCTTTGTCATTTTAAATCTAAATAAACCCCTTCATCCATTAGGGCACGGTGCAGCATTTTGAAGTGTGTGTGCATTTTTTGAGAGCTTAGGCACTTAACTGAATCTCCAGGTGGACAACTTTCATGCTGCAGTTTAGTATCAAAAGCAAAACTCTTTACCTGGCAGCAGTGCTGTCCTGGAAATGCCTTTCTGGCGTAACTAAGGCAGCTTCTGCTGGGCACAGCATGACTCAGACATCAGCAGTCCCTCTCCTGGCCAAGTGTGT
This sequence comes from Dicrurus megarhynchus, assembly GCA_013399195.1. Taxonomy (NCBI): domain Eukaryota; kingdom Metazoa; phylum Chordata; class Aves; order Passeriformes; family Dicruridae; genus Dicrurus; species Dicrurus megarhynchus. The sequence goes on along the minus strand of VXAD01002625.1, from coordinate 424,228 downwards.
GAACAACTATTCCTTGAGCTCCAGGAGACACATTTCCTTTTTTTTTTTTCCCCTTATTCCCTGATAATTAATTGCTTTTTGCTGCAGAAAGACATCTATGCTAACTTCAAGTTTTATGAGTGTCCTACTACATTTATCCCTGTATTTTCTTCATTAAAAGGGAGAATTGTCTTTTAGAAAATCATAAAATAACATTTTGCAAAAGCTTGTCTATATTTCTAGTTCGTAATTCTGGATAAAGACGTGGAAGTAAGTTGATAGACGTTGCAAGCTACTCTGTTAACTGTATCCCATAGTACTAACAGCCCAAAGTACTAGCAAGCTGTTTGTTCTTTGTATTTAAACTTACCTATTTATCTTCTTTAACTAATCAAGGTTAAAAACAAGGCTGTAGAATTTGCTGGGGAATACACCCCTTTGAGAAACAAGGAAGAGAAGAGCGATTCCTGACCATTGAGACTGGCTTTGACAGATGACCACACTGTAGGAAATAAACAAATGTTCAATCCAGCTCTAAAATAGCAAAACAACAGTATCCAATCCAGCTAGTAAAGAAGCTTTCTCGATGGAGTAAATAGTTCTGTCCCTCTTCCACCTTTGTAAAACTGACTTCTCTCTAATAAAAAGCATTTTTGTTCTACATTTTCTTGTTTCAATGGCATAAAATTCTATTTCCAGGTATCTCTGAATCTCTGGTTTCTACTTTTAGCCTTAGATATCAAAGTTCTTAATTGAATTCATGAGATAACTTTCTTTCCTTATTATGGTCTTCTATTAACCTTTCTCATTTCTTAGAGATTTATTATCTAATCTTTGCTTGCCAGCGGCTGGAATACATTTGCCATTTGCTCTTGAGAGTTCTGGGTACAGTAAAAAGGATACGGATTCTAATCACACTCATTCTTAAATGACTTTGCTAACAGTTTTCATTCATCCCTTTTGGGATGGAAATCAGTGATGCATATCTGCTTAATCAAAATCAGGCCTAATCAATCACAGTTTTTTAGTGTGTCTATACATATATATACACATACACACATATATGTCGTGGCTCATTCTGTCTAATAGAGAAAGAATAAATTTGAGGTAGCAGCATTTCAAAGATTTTATGGTGATGCTGTAGGGCCAGTAATTTTTACTATACAGTAAAATAATAATGAGATGCTATATTATGAAAAATATTTTTTTATAAATACTTTGACAGTTTTGTAAAAATACTTTCCTCTTCAGCAGAAAATCTCCAAACTTGAACTTCACCCTTGCATACTTTTTCAGGAACCTTGAGAATCTTCACTTATTTCTGACTTCTGTCAGCATGTATCTTACTCTTCTGAGGCATTCAGAATATATGTTGTTATAAAATATACAGCTGTGATATCACTGAATCCATATTGAGCCTTAAACGGAAAATCCTAAACTTATGAAACAAGGGAAATGTTCTCTATGTCTTTTGGAAGAAGGTAGAGTTTGTCTCAACCAGCTAAGAAATCTCAAAAAAAAAAAAAAAGTAATTTTGTGTTTAAAAGCTCTAGAGCAGGCATAGTAATATATTTTAATACTATATATTTTTCATAACCATAATGAGCTGACATAGTGAGATTGCTTGGAAAAGGGCAGGCATCACGTGTAAGGAATCAGCATACCCATTATTTGTTTGAAAATAAAATTTTCTTCAAGACAGCTCCACCCAAAAACTGGGCAGTGGTGGTATTTAAATATTTGTGAAATAGTTGCTACCAGTGTTGCCAAACTAACACTCATCAGCAGTGTCTGTAGGCTCTTATGATAAAGTGTACTCCTCAGTTTTGTACCATATTTATTATAAAATTTTTGCTATCATTAATTAGATTTTATTTTTCTTCTACCACTGAGCATTAGTGCTGAAACATTCAAGATGTATAGAAGTAAAATACCTCACTCTGATCCTGCCTGTAGCTTTCCCAGTCAACACTGTCTTTCAGTAGAAAATATAGTTGAAGATGATAAAAGAGGGGTTTCCAGTATTTTCAAAGTTTAATCAAAGAATGAGAAATATATCCCAAAACAACAACCATCCAGAAAAATGATGCTCAAACAGCTTTTTTGGTTTGCTTCCTTTTGCTTACCAACACTTGTGTTTTTCTCTCACAGTGTCCTGTTGCAGCTGTTCCCCTTTGCTAGAAACCCTCTACTTTCATGGGTACATCTATTCAAGACCTGTGGTTACCCACCCCTTTTTGTCCTTCAGCAGCAACATCTCTTTTTTGCTTTGGTGTTTCCTAAAGACACCTTGTCGGGTGTAGGCATAAGAAAAAAACTCTTGACTTTCTTCTGTAATACAAGTAATCCTGTCATTTCCATCGCCCTTTTGGACAGAAGTTCCAAGTTTCAATTCCTTCTTCTGAAACACCCATTTAAAAGCTGATCATTATTATTCCTGACAGGACCACATAAGCATCTTATACTGAGGCACTAAAACTTTATTTCTCCAGCAAAAATCTTCCTGGTATGTCCTAGGACCACAATTGATTTACAGTGCCATTTTACACCAGTGATTCAGAACCACCTCTGTTCTCTCTTTATGATTAATGAACACTGAATTTAGCAACAGTACAAAAGAAGCTACTTGCAGACATGGGACACACTGTGTGCTGAAGATCCTGACACAGCTGGAGCATCCACCAGACACACCACCTAAGGGGTACCCAGCATATCTGGACCCCTGTACATGTTCCTTTGACAATCTCCCTGCATCCATGCCCCTGTTCATAGTGCAGTAGCAGTGATCACTATCTCCTGAGTAGACTTTGAGGATCTTGAGGAATCTTTCCCTTCTGTGAACACAATGCAAACTCTTCCTTTCTCTTTCCCAGTTCTTTTTAGGCAGAGATTTATTTCTGTTCCCCTTGCCTTTGATGTTTCATGCCTTCTGAAAAGAATACAGTCATTCACAAGGTCTTAACTATTCAAGGCCATAAATGCTTCATTTTAAACTGTTACCCTTGAAGTCTTTGAACTCCCCCCAGTTCAGCATTAATTTTCCTGGGTTACTTGACTTGAGTTAATTAGTTCTGTGTCCTCACTGCCCACATCTTTGATTTGTTTTATAGGTTTCCCTACTTGCTCAGAAAAAGATTTCTTCTTTCTGCATGTGAGTGAAATGTAAAAATGGTCTTCAGTATTCTTCAAGATTATTAATTCAGGAAGATGAAAATCATATTGTCATTCTCTATGGGGAAACCTATTATTATATCACCATTAAGTACTGATTAAATATACATTGTCCTTGTATAAATATATTATGTTAATAGTCCTTCCATGATCTTATAATACTTCAGGATTATTCCAAAACCAATATATGTAGAAAATTCCATTTTTTTTAGTTGATAATATGTTAATTTTCCTCTACATCCTCAGTCCATGAGATAACAGGTACAGAAAAGAGATTGTGGAGCACATGCAAAACTTTAGATCTTAAATATATTTCATAGATACTGTATGAAAATCATAAAGTTTTTAGGGGGACTCATCAGGATACAACCAGTATAGAGCAACCTGCAGACAAATCTGGGTTAATGGCACTAAAACCATGGAGTTACCTACCATCAAGTGTTCACCCTGCCATCTCAAAAGTGCAAATGTTATTGAGCACCTTTTGTTGCTCCTATTGCCAAATTACACACTGTTAACAGAATCTGAGCTGCTTTGAAGCTTCTTCACATTTCTTTCCCCAAAAAATTGCAGTTTACGGATGCTCTTGCTCAAACACAGGTATTTGGGTGGAATAATGTGCTAGTCCCTGCCATTCTTCTGTGAAATATATCCAAAGGACTCACCTTCAAATCAGTCTCTGAAGTGAAAACCCTTGGAAAGAATTATGGGCCCTGTGGAAATCATGAGAATTGGTTGGGGTTTTAACACTACAGCTTGGTCTGCCAGGCAACTGGAATGCAGAGATACATAAAAACTTGAGGAAACACAGCAATCATATGCAACTGGTTGCATATGATTTATGTTTTACAAAGTGCACTTTGACAGAGTTGAAGTACAAAACATATAAAGTAATGAAAACTGCAAACAAGCAGTCTTTGTTTAAATAATATGTTTGAATAGTATTCAGGATCAACTTAAATTTACTCTTTCGTTTTCAGCCAAATAAAACCATATTGTGTCAGTTGAGAAGACATACATGGCTTTACAAGCACTGTTTGTATTTTTTGAGACTTGTTCTCAATGCTGCTGGTGTATTAGTGAGATACAAAATTCTTCATTGCCAAAACTCTTTTTCAGTTTAAGGGATGGAACACCAAAGACTCATTTTACATTTAAAATAATGTTCACAAAATTAAAAGTAATAACAGTTAACTTTGAAATAGTAATTTTCCCAGTGTTTTGATGATGTAACACAGGAGCAACTTGAAGCCTGTGATATTTTTCTTAAAATGGAGCAGGCTGGTAGAAAATGCAGGAAGCTGAGAAGAAAATCACCCTGAAAAAGAAAGATGATTAGATATGAATGATATATTTAAATAAAAAAATCTTTATAGTCTCTTTGAATAGCTTGATATGTTTTATTTTTTTTTTTAATGCATGATAAGAATTAATTAGAGGAAATGCTGTGTTTACACTAACTTAAAGATAGACCTACTGCTGTGCAGAAAAAAAAAAATAATATCCCCCAGTTCCTGAACATACTCATGGACTGGATTGAGTAACATAAAACCAGAGAAGAAAGACGTTCTCTGCAATCCAAATTACTCCAATGAAAGTATGTGAAAGCTACAAGTCTGCCAAATTTGGCTGCAGGTGCATCTCTAATATAAACAGTGCACAAAGACTATCTTGCATGTTTTCTTTGATTTCTTGAAAATAAGCTGTTGGTGGTTTTTGGTAGATTGATCTCTTAGTTAGATTTTTAAGGTAGGCTTTATGTTCAGAGCAATAGAAAGGTCCTTATACAAACAGAACCTCCTGCTAGTCATTTAAAATTTCAAAAACTAAATATGACTCCATTCAGCTACAATTTTTTTCCTTGAAAAGAAATTGGGAATTGTAACAGCCACCTACACTTTTTTTTCTGAGGAAATTATCCTGTTGGACAAACATATAATTCAAAAAATACACAGTCAAGGATACGCCTATATGAGGTTCCCAGTGAACTGTTGCCTATGGTAAACAGGAAGCAAAAGAGAGGAGTGGGAATCCTGTGAGGAGTGTAAAGTTGGAAGTTTAAGTTGTGTGACTTGGTAAACTAGATTAAAAAAAGACTCTTTTCTTCCATGCCTCTTCAATCTCTTGCATCCCAGATCGCTGTCCCTCTGCCTGTGGAGTTTGTGACAACAGATGGAGGTGCTTAGGGAGAGTCAGCACTGGGGAGCATCTTGCCCCAGCTAACAAGCGTGTTTGTGACATCTGGCCATGTTCATGCCTGCTTTTCAGCACAGTGGCAATTCGGGGTTAGCTAAAAGCTTCCTTCAAATGTGGTCCTGCACTCCCCAGGTAGGGTGAGGAAGGAGCTGTCCCTGTGCAACCCACAGCATCCCTTAGGGCTTCCCAGGAAAGGGGGACTTACAATGCACCAAATGAAGTCTTTGAAGCCAGGAAGCACAGCGGGAAAATTGTGTGGAGAGAAAAGGGAAACCCAAACAGGGAAGAGGGGCCTGTTGCCATGTTCCCAAAATGTGCCATGCAACTTTGTCTGCCCATGCCAGGGACTGGCCAGGCCAAGATGAGAACCTGTCCAGGTTGTTAGAGAGACAAGAGAGACCAGAATGAGCTCAGAGCACATAGCCAGGTGTCCACCACAGAATCAATTAAAAAGGACATAACAAGCTCTCTCTTCTCAAATAATCTTGGTGATGTTTAATAAACTCTTACACTGGGCACCCCTTTTTGTGTGGCAAACTTGAATAGCACCATGCAGAGCTTTTGGGTAACGCAGTGCTTACTTTGTAGACAGTAGCATATTATTTTTATTGCAGAAGTTCTCTTGTGTCCAGCAGTTGGTACCCAGAAGCTCACAAATACAATACTGTGTTGACATGCGCGACTATTTATACACTCTCACTACATCCATGAGATATGAGGGCAGCTGTTTTTCCTTGAAAATCCCTTGGCACTTAGAAGCAGTTTTGACTCAGCTTTGTGGAAATGAATATTAAAATGCAGCCCGGTTTTCTCCCCCTTTGGAGCATGGATGGCAACTGCAGACTCACGTATGAAAGAGAAAGCATGTTTTGGATTCCCCTAGTGAGTCATCACTCTTTCACTGGTGATTCATTGCTTGAAAGGAGAGGAAGGTAAATCAGGACTGTTTATATGAACTGTCATCCGTTTATCTGGTTATTTATTTATTTTAGCCCGGGGCATTCTCAAAGCAATGGAACGCAGCTGTACTGACAGCGGCCAAAGTCTGAAGCTTTTTCTCAGGCCCTGGGCTGTACTTGGCACCTGCACATTTGGAAGTGAGCAGAGATGAGATGGAGAACCTTCATCCACATAAAGGTCTCTTGCACTCAAGCATGGAAGAGTGAAGGAAGGGTTCATACTGCTAGCTTAGGTGCATGCTAGGAGCAATAATTGGGTAATTCAACCTCATCCAGCAGGGCAGGCTGAGAACCCATCTATGCAGCTCCTCAGGACCTGGGGTGGTTCTCATCTGCCCAGCTTGGAAACTTCCTGATCTCTCTATCTGTTGGCATGGGAAGGGGCAATTTAGGAAACAGCAATACATACAGCAGGCACTGAAATCCAGCAGTTTGTTTATGCAATTGTCTTTACTATGATTTAATTGTCATCCTGCAAAATATGTCATCTGCAGTGTGCTGAAAAGCTAAATTCTTCCTTTAAATGCATAAAAATACTGTAATGACAGTTAATTAACCCAGATATATTTATATATAGCTCCATGCTTCTGCAAAATGTGAGCAGACTGTTATAAGCTACAGCTACACCCCTAAGCAATTATGTGGTTTATGATTTTGTCCAAAAACCATGGGACATAGCACAATACTTTTCCTCCTAGACTCCATTGATGAAGAAGCAACATTTGTGTTAACTCAAGTATGGAGTGATGTGATTTTTTTGTTGTTGTTGTTCTCGTTGAAGCTAGGCAAGACATTTCGTGTTAGAACTGTCTGGATTATTTGTTGTTAGTGATAGAAGAACACCTTTGTGTGTGTTTTAGCTAACATTAGTCAAAGACAGGAGGAAACTCTTTGAAGTCCTGGGAGGCAGAATGATTTTTAAAATGCAAACTTCTTGCCACCCAAGATAATGTTGCCTTGGATGAGCAACAAAAGCTTTCCTGATTAGGAGCAGTTATTAAACAGACTGCTAACTGAATTCTGGCCATTTTTTTTGAGCAGTACTGAAATTAGGCCAAAGGATGAAATATTTTTTATAAGGAATTTAGAAAAGCATCATTTTTTTAAAATTTAAAATTTGAATGCACTCTTAGTGGGAATCAACACCCCATGGTTATTTTCCACTCAAAAACTGTCACTGCCAGAACAGCCAATTTCAGCAATTTTCAGACAATCTGAAGGTCTGTATTGTGCTTCTTGTTCTAGAGAGACTTGTGCTTGTTTACAAAAGACAGTACTTTTTGAACCAGTTTTTCTGCAAAGTTTATCCCTCCTTAATCCCTTTGTTTGTCATACTATACTCCATTTAGCTTTCTGCTTGGTTTTACTGATCTTTCATATTACTGAATCTCCAGAAGCAGAATTTAAGTAATTAAATAAATATTTTAAACATAGAAATATCACTGCTCAATTGTGTCATCTGCCTGCAGCCTTCATTATGGTGGGGGAAAGAGATGTGCAGGACCAAATTCTCTAAGAGGTTTTCTGAGGCCCTGAGGCTTAGGCAAATCCTGTGGCCATTGATAAATTTGTGTGCATCGAACATTATTTAGGATGACCAGTATCTGCAAGTGACAAGGGGAGATGAGGCCTTTGCAGAAAAAAAGATAACCATTGACAAATGATTCCTCCTATTACCAGGTTGCAAAGTCTGGCACACGGCACATTTGTAGGCCACAAAAAGTGGCAGAAGTCTAGTGTCTTTCCTTTCTTTGTATTCCTGGAAAAAGGGTTGATCATATCTGGCCCCATGTCTGTACAATTTTCTCTGAATATCAATTTCATTGTAGAAGTAGAAATGGATTTGATTTTGAGCTTCAAAATATATTCAAACAAAATTAAACTCAAAGTAGTTCTATGTTGTAATTCTGATTTTTAGAAATTAGCTGTATTTCTAACTTTCTAATAAACAAGCTCTACTTGCCCCAAACTGGACACCTGAAACATGAAACATTACAGATCTGTGTTGCTTTACATTAAAAACATCTTCAGAGTCCAAGGAATTCTTGAGTGAACAGCTGAAAGATAAACTGTATTTATAGAAATAAAACAAAAGTCATTATATTTATAGAACAATTTAACATATATTTTCATTTTCAGCATTCTGTCTTGTCTACTCTAGCAAAGGTCTCATTTTGCTGTAAACTCATTTTTAGCCATAGCTATAAAACAGAAAACAGGGATTTGCAGACGAAGAAAACTGTTGCTTTCATAAAAGTAGATCTCTCCTTCCTCTCAACTCAGACCAAGAGTGATTAACCAGTTCTATTTACCTGAGCTTTCCTGTCCCAGCTGGTGAACGTGTTGTATTGCCCTCTGTTGCTTGTCTTACATTTCTCCTGCCAAGGAAGATCTATTCTAAAAGGATGATGAAAGTTTCACTACTCCTGATAGACAGCAAAGACTCTCTGCTCTCTCTTTCCGTAGATATCTGTGTGCTTGGAGAAAACTGAAAATCCTCATGAGGTATTTAAGGTTCAGATCTGGGAGAAGTATAATCCTGGGAAAGAAGAAACATTCATCAATATTTAAGGTGGGAAAGCTCATTTCAATTTCCTGTTCTGCTGAACTTCTCAGTGCACACTGGAAAGTAACTTAAAGCCGATTACACACAGCTGAAATAAAGCTGGCACTGGCCTTTTGCTTCTGCTCTTCCATCAGGAAGACTGTATGATAGCTAGAGCTTTTGAACAAGCACAGCAACTCTTCCCAATCCATAAGTGTCACAGATTGAAAACTGTAAGATTTGCTCAGACCCTTACAACAGTGGGTACCACATAAAGTTGTGAGAGTTTTCTTGCTTTCTTGTTATACTAGCATCTAGTGTTGGGTGGTGCATCTCAAAATAATTTCAACTCTCTGAGAAATTTGGGCTGCAATTTTCCATAAGGAGGAGGAGTTTTGGACACCTGAGTCTTCTCTTCTTACAGAAATCTGATTTCCATCATCATTCTATGGGATTCCTGGAAAAAGCCAGCTTCTTCCTTCTTTTTTCTCAGATTAGCAGTCACGTACCTGCATGATGAGCCAGTCTAGGGACTGACTAGGTCAAAAACTAATTCCCCCTTCAATGATTTTTTCATCATTATTTACAGAAAGAAGACAACATACATGTTTAAAATTACATAGAAATTATGCCTTGGATACATACCTCAAACATTTGAACGTACATTTAAATATTTAATTAATATAAACAAAAATTTTAAAAGGATAAAACATTCTATCAAAAAATTAATATCATATTGAAATATGTTTTATGCCTTTTTAGAGATAAAAACATTTTAAAAAAGCATAATTTATACTCAAAAAATCCACTGCTTATCACATACAAAAATTTCTGATATATCACTTCAATTTTCACACATACGCATCACTTCATTGAATTGCAATGATTATTGTTTATATCCTTACAGCTCAGAGTGCTGCTGGCCTAGATATAAGGGTGGGGATTACTCTCATGAAGTACAAAGTAAATGCTGATTACCTCAATCTGCCAAATTTTTTCTGGAAATATTATACTGCAGAACGTACCCCAGATCAGAATTATGTGTTAAGATCTGTTTTGCATTACTTGATTATGTCCATGACAGAAAATGATTACTGCCACCTCCCTAGTGGCTACAAATTGGAGGTATTGTTTTTGAGCAATTTATTTTGCCTGAAGGATGGTGTAACTTTGTCATATAAATGATTCTTCTAAGCACAATTTTAAAGGAAGCATTCAATCTAGTGTTTTGCAGTCTGGATAATGACTAGCCTTGGCTTAACCTCTCCTGTGTTTCTATTACCTCTAAACTGTAAGAAGTGCTTATGAAATGTCACATACCTACCCTGATATTCAATTTGTGCTCACAGAGGAAGTCATTTCAATCTCACAAAAGAATTCTGAAACATCATTTATCAGCCTGTGCAGAGTTTTGAGATCCTTGGCAAGGGGGAATAGTAGGATTGTAAAGTCCTTTGTTTGTTTTTAAGATTTTTAAAATATCAAAATAGAGATTGAATTATATTTACATATTGCAGCAAATATAGCACAAAAGAAAGAAAAGCTAATAAGTAAAATTTTTTATTTATATTTTGAAAGAAACAATTTGTAGACCTGCTGCCTTTCAATGGACTATTTCAAGTCCTATTCAAACCAAGGGCATGACTCCCCACCTTCCAGGGTGCTTGCATCAGGACTCAGGAGAGTCTCACAAACCCAGGTGAAGTGTTAGATGCCGCATATCACTTAGAGTTAATTGAAATTCAATAATGAATGGCAGCATTCAATGCCATACCACAAATAATAATGCAGAAGGGAAGAAGGGTTCCCTGTTGATTGTGCACCTGAGGGGGCTCAAGCACACTAACCAACTAGAGCAAACACATCTAGCATTTGTGAGCCATGCTTGCATGTAACCAAAAAAACCAATAATACCCCAGCAACACCACAGTTTTCTCCTCAGATGCTTTCTAGCTCACCAGCAGCACAGGTTTTTAGTGTGTGGGACTAGCAGAAAAACCTTTCTCTCTGTTAGCAATTATATTGCCTCTGATTTTTCACATTGCCACAGTAGTTTGTCCCTGTACTCAGCTTTCCTGTGACTTGGGATGCCCCATAGGTCTGTCCAGCTTGTTTAAAATGGGAATGAGGGGTTATTTTAAAATTTCAAATCTGAAGCATGACCTCAGTGCATGAAGCTATGGTAAATCTCGAAGAACATCATGGGTAATAATTGTGATTAGAGCCTAAAATCCAGCACATTTTCTTGGGAAAGTCTGTGAGCACAAGCTCATTATAAATACATACCTGCTCCATGTGGCCTTTGAAGAATGACAATATGCTATCACAGCAACAAGGAGCCACTGAGATTGCTTTCCTTAATGAATGTGTTTTTCTATTTTTTGATGCAACTCACATATGAAAATTAGATTATAGTTTCAGTATTATGATTACTGGAAGTGTGTTTTGAGAAGGAATGCCATGAATACCTGTGGAAAAATCATTCTGCTTTGATTATATAATGTGTTTCAGTTAAGAATAAATCATGAAGACTTTCCACTTTCAGTGATTCTTTTTTTCCCTCCATTTTGATATTTGTGAAGTCACTTTTTCTTAGGACAAGTAGTTAAAATTAGTTTTCTTTACTGTGAGGGTTGATTCTGCATGTAGTATTCCTAATACCTAATTCCTAATACCGTGGGACTTACGGGCAGATCCAAAGAAGACTTTAGATTGACCATAGATACCTAACTGACAATGAACAGAGCACATTTTCACATCTGGACAGGGAAAGATGAGGGCCTTGTACCTTAGACACAGCCAGGGTTAGATGGCTGCTGAATGCGTGTTTTTCAGATTTCAGTTTTTGCTCCTGTGTCCTTATCTTTGTCATTTTCCACAGTTTGGGCCATCATTTTACTGATTATTCTAAAACAAAGCCATTTGGCTTATTCCCTCTCTCTTCCCAGTCTTACTCCAAGCTATGAAATATCTCAAAGTTGGAAGGAACAAATTGTCTTGATAGCCCAAGTGTTTTTCTTTCTTCTTTTGCTTCTCATCCTCTACTGTTGAGTCATTAAACCTCTAAAGGAGAAGGAAAACAAGGACACCTCCAATTGCAAGCTGCAACAATTAGGAAGCAGGAACACCCCATTTCTACAGGCAACTTAAGAAATTTTTCTTCTTTTTTTCCTACTTCTTTCTCCTTCCCTCCCTTTTCCCTCCCCCTCAGCTGCCTCCCCCCCCCCACACCCCCTTCCATGTCTGTGCATCCTATTTCACATGTTAATTTTGGAACTAATATTGGTTCAGAACCAAACTTCATCAGAATAATTTCAGTTAAACACAATAAGCAGGCCAGTGACATTAAGAGAGGATAATTGAGACTGTGCTTTGGGCAGTTCAGAGATTGAAAGGAAAGGAGATAGACGAGGATTGGTTTAAAAAGGAAAAAAAAAAGCTGAAATATTATTGCCAGCGTTACTTAATTATTTCCGAGTTAACAATGCAAAATGAGGGTACACTAAGTATAAACCCTTATCTTTAATTATCAAGCCTGTCCTGTTCTACTTGTACTGGAAAACCTGAAATCAATGGTAATGAATCCTAGCAGCGATCCAGTTACTACCAGAGCAGGACTGCATATACGAAAGGAGGGCAACGTGCTTCAAAGACAATACAACAGAAAGTAATGCAATTTGAGGGGAAGGGGTGGGGGGGAAAGCGAGGTTTGTTTCCTTGTCTGCCTGCATCCTGAGCTCACTTTAAATGATAGACTTTTCTTCTCTCTGCATTCCAATTAGACTGTGCCAATGGGCAAGTGGGGAAGGGAATGTTGATGAGGCAGCCGGGGAGCGGGGTGGGAGCCGGGGCTGGCGGCTCCCCGCTCCCGCCGCAGTCCAGGGGAGCGCGGCGCGGCTGCCAGGGCTGTACCCTGGCACACACACACTTGACCAGAGGCGATTCAGAGGCTGAGGAGGGAGGGCCACGGAAAATGTGTTGTACCGTTCTGGGGAGCGCTTTTCGCTCCGTTTCTCGTTCGCGCAGCGGCGACGCTGCCGCGCCCGCCCGCTCGGGGCTCCCAGGCCGCGGAAGCCGCCCCGGGCCGGTGCCGGTGCCGGTGCCGCCGCGGGCGGGG
>VXAD01002625.1:318095-410736 GCA_013399195.1 Dicrurus megarhynchus | reverse complement strand
GCCCCGGCGAATGGCATGACTCTACCTCCCGCCCGCCCCCCCGCCCCCCCGGCTGCGGTGTGCCGTAGTGAGGCGAGGGGTGGTTAAGCCCCCATCCTCCCATACATTCGGCTTTTATTTTTTGTTCCTTTTCGTCTCGGGGCTTTCACATCACGGAACAGGAAAGCATCTGATGCGCCGGCTCACATGCCGCTTCTGATCATACGTTGCCTCTTTGCACAGAGCAGGATCGTTGGGAAAGATGGAGATACAATAAGTTGTTAGTACTGAAAAGTGCTGCGGAAATCCAGTGGTTTCAATTCTCCAGTGAAGTGACATATTTTTCCTCGGGTTAAGTTGAAAGCACTGCTTGGCGGAGACTGACTGTGGTTGAGAGTGGGTTTGTGTTTTTCTTACATCGTTAGGTTTTGCAAAGAGCAGCGATGAAGAGGAAGCTGGCACTCTCCGAGATGCAGTTGGTTCTTCTCGTTTTATTGGTGTGGCTACCAACAAGGTGAGAGGATATTTAGTTTTGTTGTTCAGTGCAAACATGTATGTTGCAATCTGCTAAGAGTAAGCTTGTGCGAGGGGTTATAAAAGTATAGTATGTAGTAACGTAATAGAAAAATCTTTCTTAGCTGTTTGAATGCAGTATTTCATAGTTTCTAGAGCAAATGCAGTAGAATGTAAGTTTAGGGACCAAAAAAGCCTGATCTCTTGTCCTTAAACGGTTTGTGAATTGATGCTTTATTTCACCATTAAAATAACAATTTCTTTAAATGCCTTATTGGATCTTAAATATTTGAGTTACTGTATCACTGTGATTCTGTACCATACAAAATGGAGAAATAGATTATCATGAAGTCACACTGCAAATCACAGCCTTTAAAATAATGCTCACATATTTAGTAATATGGGCATGCCTTTTTTTTTTTCTTGATTTTTTTTTTGGTCAAACATAATAGAATTCAAAATGATGCTTATGCTTTAAACCTCTAGGTGGAGATAGCATACAACTTCACAATCACATATAATAAAACAATAGCATCATTTATTAATCAACTTTTCTTATGTTGTTTTAAGTTCTCCATTTCTAAAGTGACAGCATAAGAGGAAGTAATTTTTATCACATTATACTTTTGTGTTGCACACAGTCCCTAAACATGTAATTAATTGTAGTTTGTAACTTTGATTTACTTGCTTTAGTTCTGGCTGCAGTAGGTCTTGTCCTAATATGGTAAGAATTGTATGCTAAATAATGCAAGTTTCCTATGATTAAACAAGTCTCCAATATTTTTGTTTGTTTCCCAGTGAACAAAATATTTCCTGAAACTATGTTTTCTATTTCACTTTATACCTAACTATGGTGCAGTATTAGTTGAGTCACAGTGGGCCAGATCCTGCAAACCCTACTCAAGTGAGTAATCTTACTGACGTCAAAGAGGCTATGTGCATTATTAAGGACTTTATGCCCGAGTAAAGTTTGCGGGATTTGACCCTAATTTGATGTAATTGTATTGATCTAATTTTTTAGTGGAATCTAGAGTTCAAAAACTGTTGTATCTCAAAAAGAAGCTTAAAAATGGCAGAGATGTACACTACCATGAGTACAGTGATACATTTTACAAACCAAAAAGGAACCACACAGTAACTGCAATTAAGAAAAAAATTGACACATGAGTAAAATCACACATGACATTTTCATGGGTTCTTTATCAGTTATCTGATTTGGGTCGGTTCTATGGTGTATATGATGGAAAGCACAGACTGCAATGATTTACATTTAAATACTTCCGTCATGCTATTGAACTGGTGACCAACATACAACCTTGTCTTTAATCATTTTTTAGCTTGCTTTAGAGAAAATATCACCCAAACCTACTTTTGGTTTGGAGGAGGAGGAGGAAAACATGCTTGCTATTATGGCATTCAGAATGCCTTCATTCCGAAATGATTAATACTCAAACATTTAAGGTTAAAAATTTAGGTGGCTGAAAAAAGTATAAATGGTAATGTGTGTAGCATATGATGCTTTACTTCCTTGATACCAGTATGCTGGTATTAAGTAGATAAGACTGATGAGCTCATGTGCTTCACATGCATAGTGCTTCAAATTATTGGCACAGTAACATTTGCATGTGTAAGGCTTTCTGCATGTCAGGGTTTCCCTGGCACAAACCCTTTTGGTCTGGGTGCCCAGGTCCTGGAGGACTGTGGAACGCCACAGCTGCCTGGGCAGCAGGTTCATATTCCAGCCCCTAGTGTGTTCCACAGAGATTTGATCCATAAAGCCTGTAATGTCTCTTTCTTTATTGGGGAAGTTTGAAACAATCATCTATCTATAGATTATTCTTGATATGTCATTTATGATTTCTTTTTCCATACAACTTCTATAAGGTTTGTCTGCATCTATTGGGAGATCAGATAGTGCTTTTTATGACAAAATAGCATTTTAGAAAGATGAAGGCTGTCCACAGCTATCCTGCAGCTCGCTAGTCAGCACTGGTGTTCCCTCCCACCAACTGCTGGCGTCAGAGGACTCCCTGAGCATGATCGCTGGAGTTTTCCCTCATGTTAGTTCTTCTGGTCATGTACATTACATGACCATTGGGTGGAAGCAAATCCACAGGATTTATCCAGAGATAGAATATAGCTAGGTGAGGACAGATAAGATAGAGCTGGAAGGAGATGGGTTTGTGCATGGGATCCCAGGTTATCAGTCCAGGAGTGACATGCCACCAAAGCCTGGGGAGCTCTTCTAGGGTTTTACACCAGCACAGCCCCCACTAACAGTGTTAGTGGAGCTTGAAGTAGCACTCACAGTAATGCAATGATGACTACAAGGAGAGGCTACTGGAAAATGACTGCCTGGGCATCTTAAATAGTATGTTGTTGACTCTTATATGTCTGAATTTGTTATATATAAATTGTGTATTCGTATACTGTTAAACACACCCTTCCTGTCAGAATGCAGCAAGTTAAAGGCCAGCCTGAAAAAAAATGCATGTTGAGTGTATGTTAAAGCATACTTAGCACCTTCTAAAATGTAAAATATCCATTTAGATCAGTGCTGGCTGACTCCCTGGAAGATGAAGCTAAGAATAACATCACCATCTTTACACGAATTCTAGACAGACTTCTGGATGGTTATGATAATCGCCTCAGACCTGGATTAGGAGGTAATAAAACCAATTAAAGATTGATTTTAAAAAATCAATTTTAATGTTCAGATTTTATGCAGTGATATTCTTCCTTCAGGGTTTTTTTTTCCCCTAACAACTGGTATGTATCTTGATAGATTATTTATAACTACATTCACTCAGATGAATCATTTGAAGTTGGAGAAAGATAACATCTATGAATGGAAAGAAGGCACTTTCACGCATTTATCTCAAGTAAAAAGAAAAAAAAATCTGGTGTTTTAGCATAGTAAAACAGAATGTGAACAAAAATAACATCAAAAGCTGTTATTCCAGTCAGGGAATTTTGGTTGAACAAGGAATGCAGGCTTAATTCCCTGCAATGCGATAGGTGTATGTTTTCAGAAATCTGCACAAGTGTTCTGTGTGTTGTGTATAAATTCCACATTTTAGATTCATTCCTTGTCTCAGTAAATTCAGTGAAAATGTTGTATTTTGTCTTCTTTGAAATTAGGGTTTCACTGGTAATATGCATTTTGTTTCTGGGCACCTTGCACTTATTTGGGCATTTGGAAAAAAAATACAGAAAAAGAGAATATTGGAGGACAGAGGTCACTGAACTCTTGTACCATGACTGTCAGTTATTTTTCAAAATGTCAGTTCACATTTTGATTTTAAAGTTGTATGCCATCTTATGTCAATATGTGTTATATAGGCAAGAAATTTAAATAATTTTTATAGTTTTGAAAATATCACTGTGTACAGAAAAATCTCTATGACATGGGGAGGAGCTGAATGTATTAGTTTTGACAATATTTTATCTCCTGTTATTGTTTATCGGTATTTATACTATCTAACATTGACATGTAGGATTCAAATATACACTCCTACTGCTATTATTATTATTATTTGTAGCAGTTTTGGTAATTGTAATTTTCAACCTGGAGACTGTTTCAGCTTTGTGAAACTAATTCTAGTGCAAAATCCTTGGGAGCCATTCCTGTTCCTGTTGGTTTCAGGAAGGTCAGGCCCAAAGCTGATGCTACAACTTCCATGGAAATTACAATAAAAGCTCTGATCAAATTAGGAATTAATTAAAGCTCAGAGGTTTTATCCCACAATATTCCATGCTGACCTGTGACTCTGTTGCTGTTCTGGTCCTGGAGAATGGTGGCTTGCATCTGACACAGCAGAAAGTGGGAGCTGACGCTGACTGAAACAGCTTTCTCATTATACATAACTTTTAACCTAGGATATCTTTTCATTTCCATTTCTGGCCTCTGTACAGTGGAGGCTTGTGAAATATTTTATATTCAAAGACTTTTTAATTTAGCTGATATATGAGCACTGTTGATATGAGAATTTATATAGTGATCTTTTACATGGAATTTTGATTTCTTTGCAAAATACTCAAATCTAAGAATTTAGGCATAGTATAAACATACAATGACTTGCACAAACATTTCATATCACCAAGCCCATGTTCAATTGGCAGGGCTTTTAAAATCCTGTATTTTATTAGAAAAATAATCAAAGTTTTCTTGCTTACAATGAATAAGCCATTTGATGAGAGCAGTCTGCAGTTCCTTTACATATCAAGTATTTTTTTTAATATTGAAATCATATTGTTGAGAACATGAAATAAAGAAAAAATCTAATGGATTTTTCTTTTATATTTTTCATTAAATTTGCTTCAAAATAACCTCCCACTTTTTCTTTATGAAGCCTCATAGGTAATTAAAACATACTCTGAGAGCAAAAAAATTAAAGAATTAACATCTGTTTGATATTGCTATACATGGCAATCAACCCATGCAGAATATGTGTGAAATGAAACTGTGTCATGCATATTAAACCATGGTGATTCATGACACATTAATCTTAATAGTCAAGAATACTTCAGTTGTGGATGGATGGATTCTTACAGTTTAAAAGAACACTTGTAAATGGCCGTTGTGATAATTCATGATACAAAATAAACCAAACAATGCTTTTGAACATAATGCTTAGTAATTATGTAGTTTCATATTTCAGGAATTTTCTAGCAGTTTATTCCTTTTTCTATATTGACCTGTAGTGTGAAAAGAGATGTGGAAATAATTACTCTTCTTTTTTTTTTGACACTACATGCCTAGTAAGCCCTGGGAATTCCTAAAAGTGTTTCTGGGAGAGATTCCTTCATTCTGACCATGCCACACAACGTTAATTTAAGATACTTAGTCTCAGTTATGTTTCACTTCCATTTATATGAATCTGAAATAACTCATTTTAAACCAGTAGAATGTTTACTTGGCATAGCAGTTTGCGTCATCGTGCACATATCACTACTATGACTAGGATCACAATCTGGCCTAACATGTGCTACAACAGAAATAGTCCAGAGTCTGAGATGAATTCTTCTAAAGTTGTCTGAAAGCAAGACCTGTTCATCAGCCCACTTTCAATTGCTATGAAAGACATTTTCAGAGACGCCTTACAGCAAGAATTTAGCTCATTGTAAAAACTTTTAGTTTATTAGCTCATTTAGTAATGAAAAGTTTTAGGTTAATACTGGCATTTTGTCTAGTTATTGACCAACAAAAGGGAAGTGTATAGACTTCTTGAAGGACTGTATATTAAATTCAGCTATGTAAATGTCTGCTTGGGAGGTAGTTCTTGAATTAAGGGATAGATTTGTAACTCGTTTTACTGGCAGACTTGGTGTGAGTACTGACAGTTTGTAACTTGATGCTTCACTGATGCACTTCAAAACAGAGTGCTATATTCTATAGGCTGCTGAGGAAGGTTTAACTTTTACTGGTGATACACCTCTGTCAGACAAACAGGTTTTGGCTGTTGACTTTTGGCTGTCCTAGCAGCTGGGATCCTTGAATGATGTATGAACACTACAATGATGAAATAACCTGCAAAATGGGTGCGGGCAGGGGGAAGATGACACTGCAGCGTCCCCTGAAGCCAGAGACATCTCATATGGCTTAGATATATTCCCCAGCCTACTGTACTGATATGGATAGGCATGGGTTTATTCAAGGGTAGATAATTTTTTCTCTGTACTCATTTTATGCTAAACACAGGATTGCAGCTGGAACACTCTTGACTGCACTTTCAGCTCTGAAATGAACTATTTTACCCAAACATTCCATGCCATTTCTGTTTAGTCATCAAAATAAATTACAAGTTTGACTTCAAAACAAATTCCCTATGTCATTAGCATTAATTTGTATGAAATACAGCCATGCAAATGGCAAGTCGTACTGACCTTAATTGTTTTTGGCTTTCTACAAATCATGATGGTATTTTCTTCTTTTTATTTGCTGTAATATTTGCGAGACACTTAGGATAACACTTTTTCATAAATCCTTTGCTTTTTATTAGCACGTAGAAAAGGAAATCCACAAAATAATGGGCACTAAAACTAAGCAAGTGACCAAAAAAACTGGAAGTGATTTAATTTTCTGTCTGCTCTCCTTTGCCCTTTGAACAGACATGATCATGCTGAGTACTTCAGTGTTCTGATTATCTCCGTAAGCTGTTTAGCCCTCTTTACTTTCTCACATTTGAAAGTGGTCTTTCCAACAGCTATAGAACTTCTGTCTTTTCTACTCTCTGAAATTTATAAAACATAATTGAATAGAAAACTTAGATATTGGAGAAAAAACCCAAAAACAAAACCAAAGGGAAGTTACAAGGACAGAGGACTGGACTCCATAGCCTAAAATTTCAAGTGATTGGAAAGATCTATGGAAATGTGTACAAATTGAGGACCCTTCTGCAAACTCTCAACAGTCTCACCAGCTTCAGGAATGGCATTCTTATTGTAACCAAAGAGGTGACTGCTGGTTGTTTAAAAAAAGA
The DNA here is from genome assembly GCA_013399195.1 of Dicrurus megarhynchus. NCBI lineage: Eukaryota > Metazoa > Chordata > Aves > Passeriformes > Dicruridae > Dicrurus > Dicrurus megarhynchus. Next base: position 403,762 of record VXAD01002625.1, on the reverse strand, counting down.
GGAAGATAAGTCAGTAGGTAGATGAAAATTAAATGGACTGTGATTCCATCTTGAAGGAACCATCTCTGCTTTCAAAGGTTCTGGTTGCTTTAAGCAAGCATCTGCATTGCATTTCTCTTACAGACAGACCAAAACCTCTTTTTTCCCAACATTTTGTAAATCAATTGAACAGGAAAACTGAAGAGATCCTGCTGACTATTGTTATCAGAGAGGTGGTCAGCCATGAGCACTTGCAGGTGTGATCTTTCGTCTTTGGAGCACTGGGTATATTATTGCATAGAATCAGTGTAATGGTGTAGAATATCAGACTTGGTGGTTAAGAGCTGTGCGATGTGCTCACAATGTGAGCACAAGGGAAATCCATTTTTTCACAGATTACCCTCGTCCCCTGCCCAGATCAGGAGAGCTGTATGCATTTGTGTGTGTGTGTTTATCAAATAGTTGGATGTTTTCAGTTGCCAGGAAACACAGCCATGATCATATGCTGATGATCTGGAATATGTTAAATTTAGGGCACTGTATTTATACATCTCTATGATTCAGAGTTTTTAATGAGCTTGAGAAGAGTTTGTAGCTGTAGCAGTTCCTAGCTGGGAGACCCTAGCTTGTCTAGTCCCCTAGCCAAACCTAGCAGTGTTTGTCAGCCCCAAACATGCTTAATGCAAATTCAGAGTATCATAAAAGAAGGTTCTTTGACTATTTTTTTTCTGCAGAATACTACTGGAAAGCTTTCACTTCTGCTTTTAAAGGAAAAGAATGCAGTTCCCCTGCTCAGTTCTGGTTGCTTCCTTAGCCTTTCTTTGCTCCAGTTTCATCTTTTGGAAATGGTAATATCTCTCTGCCAGTGCTGGTGCAGAGCAATTCAGAGCAGAACTTGCATCTTCTAAAAGACCACTATCTTTGTAAATGCTGGGACACAAAGGAGCAAACTACTGTATGCTCCTTTTTTGGGCATACCTGGAAGGGCCACATGGAATCTGGCCATAATAGTGCTTTCAGAGTAGTCAGCGAGAAACTCAGGTTAATTTATGTTAGAGCTGTGGATAATGTATATTGACAAAAAGCATTCCTTGTAAAAAATGGAAAAGCAATAAAGAGGAGGATATGAAAATCTCATTAATAACTTATCCAGGGCATGCAGACGGTGCTAAAATCTAAGAACAGAACTAACTCAATAGCTATAAGCATTCCAGGGAATGATTCATTAGGAAAGTGGAAGGATAAAAAACCCACAGAAATCTCTTGGATACTAAAGAACAAACCAGAAAAATTGTGTAGTGCAGGATGAGGGCTGAGTAGCTAGACAGAGGTTATTTGGTTATTTATTTATTTATTTATTTATTGAAAGTCTCTGAATAAATCAACAGTGAAGATGTAAAATTAAAATTAATGGTACAACAGTGCAGAATACTGCAACTGGGGAAACTGTTGCACAATGCAAAGTGAAAAAATCACAGAAGCATGGAATAGGCTGAGTTGGAAGGGACCCACAAGGGTCATTGACCCCAACTCTTGGCCCTGCACAGCACCATCCCCTAGAGTGAAATGCTGTGCATCAGAAGAGTTAGCAAAAATGTTGGTACTTTACAGTAAAGTTATATATGCCTATAGAGGAGCTAGTCTGGGAGGTTCTCCCAGTTCACTGAACATGTATATTCAGTACTTTTTTTTTCCTCTCCTGGCAAAGCATCAGCATTTGCTTCTAATGCTAGAATTGCTGCTGACGACATGAAGGCTGAATTAGATCTTTGCTTACTTTTGTCTCATCTACAAGGAAGACATGAAAACAGATGCTGCAGATTTCTGTGTAGCTCATTGGTGCTCATTGTAAAGCAGACTGATGGGGTGGCTAAATTTTTCAGCCAGATTTGATGGACAAAGACATCAAAACCGTCACCTTATCTCTGTGATGCAATTATTCTGGGTTATTTAGGAAGTGGTTGAGAAGCAGTGGTCTTGCTGATATCCAAGGTATTCTACTGTTGACTGCTTTGCACTAAGGCCTTTTTTCATGTTATATAAATCTTGCAATGTTTTTTTTTTCTATTTGAAATATACAACTACTTCTCATTCAGGCTGACTAGTTTAAATAGCTAAGTACCAAGGGAATGCAATATCATAGTTCCAAAGTTTTTATTACCCTTGTGTAATGATACAATTTACATAATGCCACCTGAATTGGAAATATAATTATTATTTAAATAATCTAACTCTGAAACATTTTCAGAAATATTTAAGTGCATTAGAAACTCATCCAGGATAACTTTAGGGATTTTAATGGATTTCATGTATTTTTAGTAGTGGATTTTAACCAAGAAAAAAGTGAATTTAAAATGTAGTATTCAATGTATATGTTGCTTACAATGAAAAAAATTTTAATCAATCTATAGAAACAAAGAGATTTTTTTAATACAAAATTAATAGTACTCTGGGTTATGCTAAACGGTGTACTTATAAAGAATGTCAGGGAAATATTTTACTGTTTGCTGCTATGATGCATCCATGGAGAACTCAGTTTTGTATATTCTTTTTATAGGAGACACACAGAAAATTACATTTCAAATATTTTCTTTAAGAAGATATACCAAAAAAAGAGTGCTAATTAAGAATGTAAGAAGGAAGCTATAAAGATCTCTTATTCAGTTATATAATCACCTAAAGATATTATGAAAATTTTGGTAAAGAACTATTAAACCAATTTATAATAAAGCGTGGATGGTCTTTGATATTTTGTGTTTAGATGTATAGGATGCAGACAATATTTGGAATACACTGCCCTTCACAAAGGTGAAAAAATGTACCTTAAGATGTTGATTTAAGGAAATGTTTGATTTAAGGAAAAATGGCTATTACATCATACTGTGATATGGCTAGGCATCACTATTTAGTGATGTTGATTTCTGCTTATGTGACAACAACCAGTATTTAGGCAAATAGTCATGCATAACTTTCAAGACAATTCATTGGCAAGTTTTGACATTTTATTTTCAATGAAAACTAAAAACCTGGGATTAAATGGACATGGAGAACTCCTTCAGCTTCTTTGTGTAGAAAAAGCTGGGGTGTTTTAACCTTTCTTCTTGAACCCTGTGACGGCAAATATACATTTAAGTACATTTTCTGTATTTTAGCACTTATAAAGATAACACTGCCACAAGACATTCATTCTGCATAGCACAACAGGCTTCTACCACATTCAAGGGCTGATTGTGGAAAAAACAGTGTAACGGTACTGTCTTTCTTTATGAGACATAATCTAATAGGCCCAAAAAAAAAAAAGAACAATTATTTTCTTCCCCTCCTTAGCTTTACTAGGCAAACTCATAACTACTAGGCCAATGTTGGTGGTTTTCAACAGTTGCAGAGATAATGGCTGCTCAGAGTTGTGGTGGAATTTCTATCTTTGTGGAAACCCTCACAATTTGACAGAATTATGACCTGGGCAACTTGATCTGTCTTCAGAGATTGCTCTGCTTTGGACCTTCCAAAGGTTCTTTTTAAACTCAGTTATTCTAAGATTTTTTTTAACTGACGGCCAGCAAGACATTGAAATAATGGCTGCAGCTTTCCGTCTTACTTGGAAAAGGTGAAAAAATTAAATTTAGTGTGTTAGATCTCGAAGATATAGCTGAAGGAAAACATCTGTGTAAATGAAAGTTTTAAGCTGCTTCTGAACTGCACAGTCTCGTACAACTCTTAGGCTTATTATTCATAAACACTCCACTGATAAATATAAGATTTTGGGTAGACAGGAAGGATCCGCAAAAATGAAGAGGAAATATCCTCGTTCATGGTCTTCGCCACATTTTTCCTACTATCACCTTAAGCTGAACCCCTTAAGAGGGTTAAATATGTGAAAAGACAGTATTTTAAAGGACAGACACTGTATTTCATTGACTCCTTCTCAGTTTACTTTGGTAATGTACAGGGAACTGAAAAGCTGCACAACACAATGTATCCTAGAGATCCACACCTCCTCAGAAAGCACCCAGGAACCTCTAATCACTACCTTCTGAAGTGCCCTGAGACACCTTCCAGAGCTCCTCCTGTGTTTTTCTTCTGTTTTTATATAGCCTTTTTCTTTTCTAAATACCTATTTTGTCCATTCTTATGGAAAATGCCGACTGTCTTTTTTGACCAAAATTTGATGAATTTATTTAGTTCCTTCTAAGTATAGTCTTACCCAAATCCAGGTGAGACATGCCATGTAGATGCAGCTGTCTGGTTTTTTTTGTGGCATGAAACCCAGCCTTGCCTTACCCTTCTCCCAGGTACAGCCACTAACATTCAGCTTCCTGAAAGATTTCTTATCTAGTGGAACTGGATGGAGGAGGTTGAAATGATGTGAAGGCAGACTCCTGGGTAGGTAGAAAGCAAAGATTATCCTTTACCCACAGATTGCATGGCCTTCCTTTCGTGCCAGAACAGTTTTCTGGTGTTGTTGACTGGTCTGAGATAGATCTGTTGCTTCTGGCAGTACTCCTGACTACATATTTCTGTTTCTGTTTTCTTGCAGTGCTATTGTTTCATGACTGTCTTTAAGAATAACCTTTTCAGTGCACAAGCTAGTGCATCCAATTTTTAGAATTAATAGTGTGGAGAGAGAGAGAGGTATTTCATCAGAAAGGATCATGCAGAAGGACATTGTAATTGCCTGTATAGTGAAACAGCACATGCTTTTTTTTTAACAGTATTTTGGTCTGAATTAATTGTCAGTATTAGTGGCTGCAATTAATATCTAACAGTAGCTTCTGAAGACTCCAAATAACATATATGAAATAGAAAAAAAAAAGCTGTTTTTCAACAACCTAGCATTAGGGTAATACAAGCCAAGGTGAAAAACAAAGCAAGAAACGTGGGAAAGGGAAGGAGGGCAGAACAGAAGAGATGAAGAGTGAAGGAGGGAGATAAAATTGTCATACTAAACATTGACCACTTTTAAACAACTGGAAGGTTTAAACAGCTGTAAGATAGTTTTTTCAAATATCCTTTGGAAACTTGAAAGTAGAATAGATAAGCAGCTTTATCATTATGGTATATGCATGCATTTAAATTTCTGATATTAGTGTTGTTCAACAATGAGTCATCTATCTCAAGAAACAGCTATAGAGGATGTGTTGCTGTACTATTCACCAAACTGCTAAATTAAAGCATCAGCAGAAGATTTTGAATTAATACTGTCAAAAGTCTAATAAATTTTAATTATAAGAATCAAAGCACTTTAATATGCCAAGATTAATCTTTAAACACATTTTTATATCTGTTTTTTTCCGTGTTAATCCTCTAATGAAATTAATCACAAGCTAAAGGAAATTTTGTTTACCACTGCCACCCTATTAATAGTTTTCTTTATAGTGCAGAGTATTTCACCACTAGTTTGCGGAAATGTTGCATAAATCAGAAAAGTATGATTCTGCTAACCTTCCAGAAGCGGTGTTGCTATTTGGGAACCATTTATGTGATTACTGTGTAGCACATGGCTCCTGATTTACATTTCTTAATTCCTTGCCATATGTTGAGGGCTATTTAATAATTAGAGCATTTAACGCTGTGAAAGCAATGTAAATCAATTTCCCTCTTACCTGCAATTATTGTGCACATCAGAGGACACGAAACACTTTAGTGAAAGTTGTGCAGCTGCAGAGACTGGATCTAGTCTGACCAAATTGCATTAACTTTTAATGTATATACATACATATTTGGTCCTCCCCATGCATTTTTTTTTGTTGAACCAGTAGAGATCACATGTCCTTATCTGCAATTTGTTTGGGAAAACCTGGGTTTTCCCATGTTCCGTCTGCTTAATCTGTGTTTTTTTACAGACTGTAAATTAAGTATTTTATGATCTTGTAGTGTTATGACTAATAGAGTTGATTGAAGTGCAAATTCAGTGCCATGCACCACTGACCTTCACATATGGTTCAATAGAAATCAGTTAAAAACTGGTGTATGCTGTAAAATGACATGACCGTTTTATAGACTGCTTGCAATTATGATCTTTGATGTGAAAGTACTTTACTGGAGTTACCTATCTTCATTTACCACCTTCTTCTGTTTTAATTAAAAAAATTGCATGCTCTCCATCCCCTAAATACCTAGATGTCATGACAGCAATGTATCTTCTGACTGAATGATTGCCCTGAATGTTATTAGTTCTTCTGTGTTGGTCTCAGTTGCTTGGTGCTGCTTCTCTCATCCAAGAGAGGTAATTGTCTTATAGCACATTCCTTCCTTTTTCTATCTTGTATCCATTCTCAGTTGTTCTAAGACAATAGGTTCCTCAGACCACTTCTATCAGGAACTTGGGAGTTATTAGAACTTGTTATTATTTCCATTCTTTCAAGTGTGTAAGCCTCTCAGCACAACATCAGAGAGCAGAATAAGAATGGGCAGATAAGAAAGTCTGTGTTTAAATTCAAGAATTTAGAGGTGGGTTGAAGGGACTAATGCACCAGCATAATGTTCTAGATATTTCCTTCTGAGTGACAATCTAAAGGCTACTGTAGATGCCTTTTTTTTCTCATTATTTGAAACAATAATTTAAAGGCTCACTGAATGAGAAGCAGCTGAAGAGAGAGTGGTATTGTGGTGTATATAAGTGAGGAAACCGGAAGTTTTAGTCTTAGATGTAGTGCTGTGTTTATATAACCCCTCTGCCATCCTGAAGGCATTCCATAGCATTTCATGGACTTGTTTGTGTCAGTAGTTTCAACTGAGCTTCTAACAGTGAACTTCTTTTTAACAGACCTTTAAATGTGAATTTGGTACTGCATTGTCTCATGCAGTTTCTGAACAAAAGGGAAGAGACTTCCACCCGGGAAAATAAATAAATAAATAAGTAAAGATGAGAAGGGAGAAATATAAATGCCTGTCTTTCGAGATAAGGAAATGGTCACATTTTTAATAATCCCTTTCCATCTGCTGGGTGCTAAAAGCTGTCAGAGAATTCCTTATGTTTTTACTAGACATTTTGTCTTTAATGACCATTAAAAAAAAAAAAAAAAGAACAGATAATCTGGTTTGCTACTGCATAATATGCTGTTTTTAAAATAATCAATTGTTTTAAAATAATATCTGTGGTAAATGTTATCCACATTTTCACAAAGCCATAGTTTCTGCTTAGGAGAATATGCACTTTAAGAAACTGGATTCTAATTAAACTCATATTAGGCATTGTTTCAAATTAAAAGAAAACACCCTGTTTTTTAATTTATTCCTGTAAAAAGTCCAACCTGTTAATATTAAAAGCAGATTCCAGTCCCAAATATAAAGTCTTTCCACATAAAGAAGCCCGGTGGATTCCGAAAGTCCCGTGGACAGCCAGAGGCAAATTCTGTTGTCACAGGCAAAAATAAAAGACAAATTTGAGGCTGCTTAATCCAAGCTCTGGGAGTATCCTGGGAGTATGTTTTAGAGGAGATTCTGGGAAACACTGTTATCTGTAAAGTAGCTTGGACACATTCAAGTGACTCAGCTGTGGGACTTTTTAGTGCTACAGTACACTTCTTGTAGACACTGCACAGCCTTGGACTGAGACCTTTTTTCGTATTAACTGGATAACAGAAGAGTAACTAACAACTCTGTAACATGTTGAAATGGGACTCAAAAATGTCTCCATTGCTGTCCATTTCAGTACTTTTTTGCTTGTTTCGGGGATACTGGTTTAATTAAAATGATGGTCTGTTGGATCAAGCCATGAACTCGTTTGTCAAGGGCTCCTGTTTAGCAGGAAGCTTATTACCCATGACCATCCCAGGAGTTATCCTGCCAAGCAAAAAATGTTAAGAATTAAAAATAAAAGCTTTGGCAGCTGGTCTGATTTGTGCTGTGTCTTGAAACCATATTCTCTTCTATTCTCCTCTCTCTATTCCTTCTTTCCCTGCATTTCAGCAACTGGGGGGCTCAGGAATGTGTAAGGAAGGTGTGTGTCTACATGTTCTTAAGCACCCTAGGTATTTAGGGTGTTAACATGCACACAGCCTCTGGCTGATTTTAGTAATTCCATGCTAGCTTTTTTGAGAATATAGAGTAGTCTGGATAAACAGTAATTTCCTGTACTTCATAGTTATTTTACCTGGCTTAAAATAGAAACTGCTGCCTGGTTGATAGAAGGATTAAAATGCTGTCTAATTTTTTTTTTTTTGATAGGGTGTCACAATCTTCTGAAATGCTATTATAGAATTTCATGCAGCGTTACCTATTAAAAATATATTTGAGGATCCTGCTGCAAAAAAATGCATTAAAAGTGCCCACTAATACGCAACTCTATTAAATAAAGGCACTACCTCTTTCTACCATTGGTTCCTGTTATGCTTGAATGCAAAGTACAAGGCTAGCAAAAGATAAAAGAACTGCAGCTCAATTTTTAATGACTATACAATCCAGGACTATAGTATCCAGGCACTAAGCACAGACAGTAAAATTAATCTGTCTGAAAGGATCTTCATTTTCAATGCTTTCTCATGTCTGTTGATCTCTAGAGGACCTCCATCAGCCTTTGAGACTTTGGAACATGTGAATTTCATGCTTTGTTCTGATAGCAGCAAGCCTTGGGAAGATGCCAGCTTCTGGTGACATGAGTGCTTTCCACAGAACATGCAAGACAGCCCTTCCCAGAGCTTCATCACAGTTTCTGTCAACTCCAGGATGACAACTTTTTTGCCGTGGCTGACCGCAGAGACAGACACACTCCAAAGGCTTCTGCTGAAGCTGATAATCTCTAGGGGAAGATTTTTTCACTGACTTTGGTGGGCTCTGGCATGCTCTTCGTTAAATAATTGACAAGGCTAATAAGCGCTGTGACAGTGTCTGTTTTGGATTAGACAAAGTAACGTGTAGCCAAAGAGTGAAATGCTCTGTGTGTATCTATGTATAATCACAGTTTCTTGGCCATCCCACTGAGTTCTGTGGCCATTTCACAGGTGCTTGATGGAGAAGAACTTTGACTTCTGATGTTCTTCCAGAAAATGATGAGAATTTGTGTTTTTCTAATGTTTAGAATGTGGGAAGGTCCTGAAGGACAGCCTCCTTTCCTAACTTGTACTTTCACTGTGAATTTGACATGTTACATATTTAATGGATATGAACCAAAGTGCCTTCTGAAATCTAACTTGGATAAAATCTAGGATGAGTGATCTTGGTTAGAAAAGCAGCTGGGCCTATGTAAGAGATGGGCAAGCAAATAAGCTAGCAACAAAAATCAAGTGAGTCAATAGCCACTACACAATAAAAGCATTGCTTAAGGAGCCCAGATTTGGCTGCATTATGACTGCAAAGAGAAACTGGAAGCTGCTACTTTTTAAAAATGATTCTGCTGTTAGGGGTAGATGTGATTTGAAATACAGGAGGGACTGTCAGAGTGAGTGTATCAAATGGGATGATTTATAAATGCTATGACTTGGAATGAAGCACAGAGATTAAACCTGAAATTAGCCTAGAAGTGTAATGCAGCAGAATTCCATGGCTCTAAGTACTGAGGTCATAAAATTCAAACATTTAAAAAAGGGAAAAGAGATAAAGACTTCTGAGTATAAGTTCCTACAATCTGAAATAAATTTGGGAATTTTCCTGCCTTACCTACATGTTACGGTTTTCTTTCTAATTGCACAAACCTCTAAGCAGAGTAGACAGAAATACGGTCTCATGCGAGTAATAACTTTGCCCTCCCTTCTTGTGTGATGACACCAGTTCAGGTCAGTTCAAATAATTACTGCTTTACTTTATCAAAGTCTGCTCCCTTCCAGACTTCCAGACTTGTTTGAGTGCTCCTTTTGTCCTCCTCTGTCTCATTCTTTAGAGAGTGTTGGGGAAGTCTGTTCATTTTAGCTCTATCATGCTCATCCAGTTGATCTAAACAATGCAGTAGTCATATTTGTTAGTCAGCCTGGTATATATAAACACTCTCTTTGCATCCTGATGGAAGCTGTAGTGTCTAAAGGGACAAGGTTTAGTGCTGATGTTTTATTTTTCATTTGAGTAACATGTAGTTTTGGTTTGGTGCCAATTGTGTTGTGTGTTAGCTTTTACTTTAACCTTTTGAGTAACCGTTTCAGCAAGATCACGTTTCTTCCAGCCAAACTCAACTACATTTTCAATTTCATGTTTCCATTGAACATTTTGTGCAACTTTAACTAAAAATTATTCACATTGGTAGTTTATTTTAGAGCTGAATGCTTTTAAATTATTTTTCTTTTTTTTTTCTTCATAGTGTGTGAGGATGTAATGAAAAGGGAAGAAAGGGAGATTTGGTGGATTTCATGGCAGTCTTATGGGAACAAGTTTCATGTTGCCCATGTGTTTAGATTGTCCTTCCCAATGATCTGATTTACTTCTTTTCAACATTTTGTGTCTCCCTTTTTTTAATTGTACCATAGTCAACACTGCTGTTCATAATTACCCAGTTATTGCAAGTATTTATAAAACCTAAGCATCCATATTGTATTAATATCTTCGCAATGAACCTGTAAATTGGACGACTACTCTGTTTAAATGATAAGGAAAAATTCCAAAATGCTGTCTGGATAGTTAATTGCTTTCTTAATCACTTGGCAGTCAATACCTCTGAGATTGTCAAAATGTTGCCGGAGGTGACAAAAGTCTATGAAGTCCAACAGTAACGAGTGAGAGTATCTAAATATCTTCTTTTCCCAGTGCAAAGAACCAATTAAGCTATGCACTTTTGGGTTGCTTTGAAATCTCTCTCGTGTTGAAGTACTGGCAGGATTCAGGCTAGACACTGGTTGATTGATTGGCCCAATGTGGTATGAGCTGCACCAATTAGTACAGTAGCCTTCTCATCAGGGATAAAGTACATTCTATCTTAAATGTCTTAGTTATTCCCTACCTGATTTGGAAAAGGGATCTGAATTCATGTTTCCCACTTTCCAAACCTTTTATGTAGAGACAGGGCTTTTGTTCATTCAGAGAAAGTGACTTCTCCCACTGGAGATATTTTACTTATTTATTTGTATAAAATACCTGCATATGTGTCCAAACACAGACCAAGATCTCTTTTTTCCCACTGGCCTCTAGAGGCATTCATGGTCTTTGGCCAGTTGGCCCCACAGACTGAGGGCTTAGGTTTGTCAGTTCCCACGTCTCCTGGACCCCACATACAGTGGAACTGCTTCAAATGGGTGGGCATCCTGTGTGGAACATGGGTAAAGCTGGCACATCTCAGAAATGGTGTGGGCATAGCCTTAGCTGTCTGCAAATGTGGTTCATAAAGTGGATAAACTGAGCAGGAATCTGTCAAGCTAAGTAATTAAAAATGCTGAAGAGAGGCATTGCAGCTGAAGCCTTTTCTTACCAACACATGTGAAGCAACCAAGTTTGGGTTTGAAAACATTACCAGTCTCCTCTTCATCTATTCACAGGGGTGTTCCCCCTCTAGAGCCCATGCCATTCCTCCTTTCCCAAAAGGAGCCATGAGAGAAGCTGATAGTCGGGTTTAATGGAAACTTCTAAAATAGAGAGCAGCTCTTGTCAAGTGCATGCTCTAAGTTAAAGCAGAGGCATGAACTCAGTTACTGTGTGTCAGGTTCTGTCTTGACCACGAAGGTGAATTTTCTGAGGTAGAGCATGCTTCCTCAGGTTTTGGAAGGAGTAGTTCTGTTTTGTGTAAATAATTAGATCTTGAGCAGAGGCTTCAGTTTATGTCTGCTCTATCCCATGAGTACTGCTAGGCTGTGGAATCAGTCTCTTGCTTGTTTTCTTGCTTTCTCTCTCAAAATCTTTCTGGCTCAGTAAACTTGTAATTATTTATAGTTTGAGGAACTCGTCGGGACTTGGTTGAGAGCCAGTTCTTTAGGCTGCTTGGCAGCACTGGGTTATTTTTGCCTTAAGGTGGAAATATAAGCAGCCAGGGAATTTTAGGTACTATGTTAGACAGCAATTTAGGAATAAAGGGGATTCAGACAAATATAAGTGCAAAATTTAGTCATTATGACCTGGACCACAGAGACATTCAGATTAACTTTTATTGATTTAAATGGAAACTTGGAGCTTAAATAACTTTGTGGAGCTTGTCCAATATACTTTAAGGGATAATTGGGCACCAAAATCAGTCTTTAGCTCTATCCTTGAGTGACTTTCTCAAATTTGTGGAGAAAGCATATAATAAAGTCAAAACTGCATCTCAAATGTCACTTGTATCCAAGGTTCTTCATTCATAGGACCCTATGGAAATGTGTTTAATTTTGTGACCTGAAGTAATAAGGTTTGCAAATTAAAGGTCTCGTGGGAGAGAGAGAAGAAAAAGTAGTAAATATAATGTTTGTATGTGTGTTCTGCACTCTTCTTTTTGACTGAGAGTTAAACCCCAAATTTGTCATATACATGTGAAAATTATCTTAGTAATGTGTAAGTGTTCTCTAAGCACAGAGGGAATTTTTAAGTTTTTCATTTGATGTCTGGTAATGGTGCTAAGGCAGTTTGCACCAGTGTCTTTTACATACAGGACAAAGAGTAAATACTGTAATAATATATCACATTATTTGTGTTACAGATGTGCCTACATATCATTCTGTGCACATTTTGTGGGTAATCTACACCTAAAAAAAGCTGTTAGTTTAGCTAAAAACACATCTGAGAATGTTTTCCCAAGTCATATTTTTTGCTGCAGTAGAGAAAGGTGTTGACAGTTAAGTTAAATTTTTTTCCAGGTCAATGTGTTTTTCTGATGGTCAAAAAGTCTCACTCATCTCTAAAGAAATACTAATGTTTAACTGAATTATTAAACTCTAGCAAATTCCTGCTATTTTGGATCAGTTTTATTAATTTCAGAGTAACAGATACTACTTTGCTGAAATATAAGTGTGGGCTTGGGCAGTGTGGGCTGCCCAAGTATTCTGTTAGTGTAAATGGCATAATGGTATTTATGGTATTGCTTTACAGGACTGCTGAATTTCAAAAGTTCTGAACAGGCCTTTGGAGGGCCCCTGGTAGATTTTGCATAGAGCTGTCAGTTTAATAAGTGTGTCATGTCTGTTAATAGATATAAGCTCTTCAGACGGAAGTCGGTTGGGGTCTCTGAGCCTACTGGCTTTCAATTCCTGTCTCTTCCTCCAGACATCTTCTCCAGAAAATATTCTTGTTCCAGTCAATGCCATGAGAAATTAAGTACAGTGTCTGATTCTGGTCTTATTTACACCAATGTGACTCAGAATGAAACTATTAATAGTAATACTTAGAGGTATTACTGCTCTTACTGGTAAGCTTACTCTACATATACCTTGTTAAAGATGGAGATTTGAAAGACAATCATGGCTCATATTAAGATATTTTCTTGCAGATGGTTCATGGATAGAGTGAGGCCATTGGAAATGAAGTGCTGATGTCAAGGGGAGAAATGAATTTTTTCTTCTCACAGTTGACCTCAGTTTAAAAATTGGAAGTGGTTTTATGTGGGGCATATGTGGCTTTGAGACTGTTGTAATTTAATAGTGGATAATGAATGAAGATGCTGAAGTCAGATAAATAAAATTGTCACATAAACCACCAAAACCAAAAATAAAGAACTGGCAGAACACGATTTTGAAATATCTGTGTTCCCATGGATTTTGCTGCTTTTACAGGTCCATGTTGCATGACCTCCTCTGACCCCCATTCCCTGCCAGGCAGTCAGTGTCTTGAGCTGTCAACAGACACACTAAGGAGCTTGTCAGATAAGGGCAGCATGTTGAGTTGGAACAGTGTTTGATGGATTAAGACCCTGGCTGTTTCACCTGTGCAATTTCTGACTTGTATTATGAATGACATTTTCAAGGCCTTTGGGCAACATTGCCAAGCATGCCCCTGGAGACCATATTACAATGTCAGAACAATGTCAATTCCAGTCAAATAATTTTTTTAGAAAAACAATTAAATTAACATCAAGCTTTCGACAGCATTTCCACAAAAACTCAGAAATCCTCAGATAAGGCTCCCATAGCACTGCAACTTGACCTCCTTTTTTTTTTGTTGTTGTTGACAATTAAAGAGCAGTATTTTATTTTCTTTTTTTTTTGGCATGCTGTAGCAGTCTTTCAGTTACAGCCTTGCAGTGTTCTCACAGGCACTATTAATTCTACATTTAAAATAATGTTTGACTGAAATTTTTTTATAGTATACATTAGAACTGCGTATGTATATTTTAAAAGCTCTGTCCCACCAATAACACTTTTGATGGTTTTGGATTACCTCAAAGAGATTGTCTTCTATTTTAGCTGCCCAAAACCTGTATTTACAGCTTTATAGACTGAAAATTCAAATTAAAAAGAATAAAAAGTCCAACCCAATCTACTAGCCTGTTTTCTTGTGAAAACAGCCTTGACACATTAATCAGTAATATGGCCAGCTTCATGCAAACAAACATCTGGAACCTTTCTGATGGTTCTTTCTGAAGATTTTGCAATGATCACACTCCTTTCTTCTCTTCTTTTAAACATACATAGAACGAGCCATGCATGTTTTTTCCTGACTCTCTGTGAAGAAAGGACTGTAGATTATTTTGGTGAGAGAGGGAATGAGTAATACCCAGGTCATTCTCAAATATGACATATACTCAGAAATTTATTTCAAGAAAGATAATGCTGTCTCAGCGTTCTCCAGGAAAGGGAGGGCTCTCAGGTATGCAGAATCCTGAACATCTAGCTACCTCACATCACAGACACTGGAACTCTGTGTTCCCTGTCAGGGGTGCAGGCAGCTGAGGAGGAACATACGAAAGAATGCGAAAAAATTTTAAAAACTGCTGTCAGAAAGCAGATACAAAAAAACTCATTTAAAATTTATATGCCTCTATGGAATCTTCCAATTTTGACAAATTGGTAAATGCTCATGAGGACCCTTTTAATCTGACTTTTCTGATCATCTCCATTACTCAGCCTGAGCTGGTTTAGACTTCAGCTGCTGCGAATTCTCTGCCAAGCAGCCTACTTTAGCTGAGCCAGCTCTTCTACTGAGGAACAAGTCAGCAGGATTTCAAACCATCAGAAAGGGTATCCCAACAGCAGGAGAGTTGGCATAAAGGAATTGACAATACCACTGATATCAACTCTAGCTGAGCTCTGAACCACTTTTCTGATTTTTGACAAGACAATGATGTTGACATTTTCCAGTGTGATTACTTAGTGTTGGACAGCTGTAACCAGACTTGGCAAACACCTGCACTTCACCTTACTTACAATTAATTTAATCCTTCTGCCTCAGCTTCCCAAGTATGGAAAATTGCGGATAATAAAATTATGATCTTCATAGAGGAGTTGTTATAATTAACGTTTTTAAAATCCTAGATGTAATTAAAGTACACAGCAAAACTTCCAGCTGAGGACAGATAAGGATGTATAAATCTTCTGCAATTTGGTATGTGTATTGCTTCTTCTTACTTTCTATTTTTTATTTTTTCCATTAATGATACCATGTCAGTTCAAGTAAGGAAAAGGAATCAGAAGAAACCAGTGCTTGAGAACCATGTGCAATATGATCTTAATAATTACTGGTTTTTTTTCACTTCCATGGGATGTGCTTTTCTTCCTGCCTTTATTATTAACTTTATTGACTATATTTTGTCAGTTTACCTTTGGCTTGATCTAAGTCAGATAGGGCTTCTCTTTTAACATTTCTGACCAAAGCAAGTTAGAAATGGTGTTGTAATAGCATTTGCAGAATTTCAGAGTAATTCATGTGATGGTGGCAGCTAATGTTCTTTGCCTGAGATTTGTTCCCCTAAAAGAAGCATCTTAAATAGAAATTATATCCTTACCCTTTCCTGTTCCCCTTTCTTTGTATAACCTTCAAAAGCAGTGATTCAGAATAACTTAAGAGCCCACAAATATAAATGAGGATTCTTTAAAATCTAGGCTGTTTTTCAATATGGGCTTCCATTGATTTAAGTACTTTTGAAAATCAGGCTTTTTAGTTATGTGCTTACATGTCACTTGAGGAAACAGATTTTGTAATCCAAGTGGAAAAAGCTCGTCCTTAACTTTTCTCAAAAAACCAAGTTAGATTTCACAAACACATGTTGCATTGAACATCTTTTAGCTGAGTATATTCCTTGGCTTTTCCAGACAAACTGATGATCCAGAATGCTTTGAATCTCTAGTGGGCTAAGTATGATGACTTGTGCTGTTCTTGACAGAATATGAGTTATAAAAAGCCTGTAACTGTG
Organism: Dicrurus megarhynchus; assembly: GCA_013399195.1. Taxonomy (NCBI): domain Eukaryota; kingdom Metazoa; phylum Chordata; class Aves; order Passeriformes; family Dicruridae; genus Dicrurus; species Dicrurus megarhynchus. The sequence continues at coordinate 387,612 of VXAD01002625.1, read as the reverse complement.
ACGCCTGCTGCATGGATTTTGATTAGAGAGTCCATTTGAAACTGTGCTCTGTGCTTCTGAATTGTTTATTTGACAAGCATATACTCCTTCAAAGCAATAGCTACAATATTTGCTGTAAAAAAAGGAGGATGTGTTTTTTCTTTTTGTAGATATTGATTCTGAACCCCCAAGTTAAATTTTTTAATTCAGAGGAACCTTTATTGTAACACTGTGTAAAGTAACAAGGAAGAAACAAACACAAGACTCAGGCTGCTAACACCAGTGGATGCTAAGAGGAGTAATTCAAGATTTATTACATTTCAGCTTCTTTTGTCTTTAAGGACTTGTTTTCTTGAAGGTAGACTAGGAATAGAAAGTTCTTAACTATGCAGAATTTGGAAAATAGGCGGCAGAAATAAAAATCTGCCATTTCCTCTGCTTTTCTCTTTCTTAACACACCAACAGGGGGAATCTACAGACTGTTTTAATAGCGTAAGTTGTGGTCAATATGTTTGTTCTCCTCTGTGTCTCCTTTGCTCATTTCTGATGGAAGGATGGATCCAGAAGAGTGTAGAAATCATATAACAGAATATGTGCTTTTTTTTTTTAATAAAACTTGGAATGCAAGGCAAGCTTGAAGATTCCATGTCCTGTGGTTTGTTATATACAAATATTAAAATAATTCGTCTGTGTCAAAAAATAAATCAGATGCAAATAACTGATAGCAATAGAGTGAGGTTACAAGAGGACCATGCTTCCAAGTATTTGGGGGGTGGGGCGTGTGTAGGTAAAGATTTGCCAAGTGACCTTGTTGCCTATAGTAGGGTTCCTTCAAATTATACAAGTATATTTGAAATTAGCCTTGATACTCTGTGTTGGGATACTTGATTGTCAGTCATATTTTTGTAACACCAGTGTGCTTCATGGAATTATACTTAAGGTTTTGTATTGTCATCACAGTACAGGCCAAATTTCACAGTTAGTCCCTGCAGCACCATTTTACCTCCTGAAGAGTAGCTCTCTTGTCACTCTTCCATTTCATTCCAGCCTGTGCCAGGTAACCATTTGGAGATAATAATCTTTTATTTTTTCTGGAGAGTCTCCTACAGGCAGCATGAAGTCAGTAGTCCTGTGAAATGTACTTGTGGCTTCTGTACGATACTTCAGCCAGACCCGTACTTGATCCTTGTTGAATACCAAGCACAGTGCAGACTCAGCACCTTTTCTGTCCACTGACTTAAAATTTGTTTGTAGGATGTTTGGAGTAGAAATCAACTCAGCTTGTGTAAGGATGCTTCATAAGGGATTCCAGAAGTCTCTATCACACAAATAAAAATATCTCAGGACATGCAGAGGAATTGTAGGAGACAGTGTTTATTTATTTGCTTAAAAAGCAGACATGATCCTGGGAAAAAAGATTCTTTTTGCTAGGAAGGGATTATTAAGTCCTATATTCTAGTGTTTGGCTGAAGAAGGAAGTTTCCGTATAGGTGAGAACGGATGAATATTCCTCACCCATGCTCTGGAAGGTGTCTGAAAGCACTGTATCTTTGCAGCTACATCCCTGTGAAAATGCACTGCTCCCTATGCAGCTGCTCATGGATCAGTCCTGGCCTTTTCCTGGTGGCTGGTAGAGACTCTGCTGTCATGACTGAGCACCGTTGGTTTCTCCCAGTAAAGAGCAGCGATTATACTGTTGGCCTCAATATAATTAGAAGTAAAATTTGCTTATATCACATATTTGTTAAAAGGTAGCTTTTAGGAAAATAGAAACTATTAACTACCCACATTTAATGATGATTAAACATGGAAATATAATCATAATATAACATAATATCGTAATATAACAGTAGGATCACTCATATAACAGGCAGTTGTATTATTTTTGGGAATGGGAAATTCTGTGATGAGTCAAATTGCACCTAGTTATATTCAAATTTTTCTTTTCCAATCAGCAGCTGGCTTTAAGGCAGAGAATTCCTTGTGTTGACTGTCTAGAATGCAGACTGTAATTGGCAACTGCTGTAAGAAATTTCCTGTGTGTACTACCCCTCTTAGTGAATATCATTCTATTTTGAGCCTAATTGAAAACTGAAGATAGGAAACTAAGCAATTATTTTTCCCTGCAGTACAATATCTAATATTCTGATTTCATGGCTGTCTGACTACAATGATTAGGAAGGACATTTTCTCAAAATGTTCACAGTACCACAGCAATGTATCAGAAGCATCGTGTATCAAGGAAAGGAACTATTATGTTAAAATATGTGCCACTTAAAAACACACTCAATTAAAAAGTAGGATGCTGTTCTGTTACATTTGGTGCAGTCAATAATTGCTTTTTCTTGTCTATTTTTTTGGAAAAGCTGCTAAGGATGTAGAAAACAGCCTTCAACTAGAAAGGCTTCAATAGGAGAGATCTGCGACAGCAGAGATAACACCTCTGCAACAAAGGCATTTTGTGTTTAGAACTGTACTTCCATGTTAAATCCGAGATGCTGTGGTTATTCTTGCTGGTAGAGAAATGGGATATATGTGTGTAGTTGCTGATGATTGTATAGTTCTTTAACTGAAACAAACAACTCTGTGGGACAAACTCTTGTCTGTTAACTTCTTTGTGAAGTGGGAGAGAAACCCCCGGTATTTACAACAGGATACTGGCTACGGGTAGTAAACAAGGAGAGAAACCTGTTCAAAATGTCCCATAATCTTGCATAGAGAGTTAGAAAAAATGCTATCAATTTAAAACGTTTGCTTGTTTTTTTTTTCTTTTTGTAATAGATAGTATTACTGAAGTCTTCACTAACATCTATGTGACCAGTTTTGGACCTGTGTCAGATACTGATATGGTGAGTTCCTGCATCTTTTGCATATATGGGTAAATGGTGCAAGATATATATAAACCTCCTTTAAACTTGTATGCTTATTGTGGATCAATTTCAAACAATTTCACTGAAATCAGAAAGTGCCAAACACCATGTAGTTCTAAATTTGGAAATTGGTTTATAGACTTTACATGATAAGTGTGCTTGTATTAGCTGTTTAGTTTAGACCAGTAAATCTTCTGATTGTCCCACTAACTGTATTTTGGTTTATATTCTGGACCAATCTTGAGATGGATGAACTGGATTCCTCTTGGGTGAAAACCTGGAGTGAAAGGAGCACTCTTAATGTTGGCAATAGACTGAGGGAACTGATGGGAGTCAAATCTAAATGAAACTCCTTGAAAGACATAGCTTGGAAGCTGGGTCATCAGCATGATTGTGGTGTTTTGCAGATCTGTCCTTCATAATTTCATTTCAACTCATAATTGTTTAGTAAGCATTTAAGGAAGTCAGTGACATTAAAAAAGAAAGAGACTTCCAGAATATTGCTCTGGATTATAAGGAATTGTTTGTAGGCTCACTGCAAATAATACAGAGATTAGGGAGAACGTTTCACACTGGGTAGAAAGACCTGATGGATACAGCTTCTCTAAAAGGGAAGGGAAGGGAAGGACAATCTCAAACTTACTTTAACTACCTATTATGCCCCTGTCCACTTGACAGGTTTAGGGGAAGGTTGTTTAATTCATTCTGGGCAATGTGTAGAACAAAATTCTCAGCAGATTCAACAACAAACTTTTACTTGCAAAACTTAGAACATTAAGGTAGAATAAGGTACTTGACACATTTTAAAACAACATCCAGGCAAAGTAAGTACTTCACAAATTTTAATTTAGCAAATTTAAACTTAGCCAGCCTTAACAAATCCAGACACAAAGCACTTACAAGGCATTGACAGGAATTTTTTAGTCTGGCTTACAATGTATTTTGAGAAGTTAAGAGAAGAAAAGGAGAAAGAAAGAGAAAGAATAAGAGTAGAATGATATCACCATCCGTGGATTTAGCGACAAGACTCAATTGCTGCAATTTTAATGTCCATTGGTCCAAGTGGTGGTCAAAATCTTGACCCATTGGGGATGGGGGAAGCCCACGAAACACAAATTTCAGTGGGTTAACATATGCATAGCTTTAGGTGGAATGCCCAGGCACCTTCCCTGGGGTGGAGGGAGTTTTACACTCTTTTGCAACAGGGTGGATCTGTTGCAACACTGCGCAGTCCGCTGGTGGAAGGCCCCAGGAATGAGTCTGGGCACGTCTCAGGGGTCTTTGATGATTTATGATACCTTCCAAGACATGAGAGCTGCCTCTCAGTAGTGTAGTTGAGCCAGTTATGCCCCATCAGAAGGGATGAACATCAGGCCTATGTGTGAATGTCCCAATATGTCCCCCAGGTGGGGGGGAGTTTTACAACTGAGCCACTTGTGTAAGGAAGGACATCAGCATGATAAAAAGTATTAATTCACCTCACAGGATCTGCTTTTTGTCCTCTTCCCTTATCTGTGTCAAACCCCAGCTTCTTGCTAAGCAAAAGTTGCATTGTCATGGTCATCCCCTGGTGCTCACACCCTCTGCACCTGGGCTTTTACAGGGTTCATCCTCAGCAAAGCACCAAGTGGCTGATTGTTTGAGCCATTAACCATTAACATGTCGGTCTCCCACACTACCCTTGCCAAACCTGCAAGAAATAATTTTTGAAGTGTTTTGAACATTCATTATTATATATGAGACATATAAAATACTACCTAGATGTATCCGTAGGTATTAAAAATGAATATTTTTAAAATCAGGCAACATTTCTTTTTCTATGAAAAAAATCAGGTTATGCATCATACAAAACAGGGAACGTTATGATGTTATGAACAAGTTTATGAAACTAAATTTTTCATGGTACATTGTACATTTTAAAAGTTATTTGCTTACTGACTAACAGGTAATCATAGCTTTGGAGAATATATTCTGGTGAGTTTTTCTGCTTGTTTTTTGTGTGGGATAGTTTCAGTTTTCAAGCTATGTTTTGATATTTATGAATACATTAGTGAGGCTTCACATGAAAGGCCATTTCATAGGAGAAATATACTTTTTTTTGGTTTTTATTAGTGTACATGTTGCTGATTCTCTTGAGGTGTTTTTCCTAATGATTTTAGGTTTATGAAATTGTTCTTGTTTTTGTAAAAAAGGTATCCACAGCTATGTACAAAGATGATATGAACATCTTGACCTCGTTGGTCTAGTATCTCATGACTTTACAGGGGTAAAGTCTTGCATTTATGGTAGTCCTGTGTAACAGGGACATGATATTAATCCACTTTTAAAGATGAGTGCTGAGACACAAGGAGACTTACCCAAGGCTGTGCAAGTCATCTGTGCTTAAATGGAAATGTAGTGAAAAACTCCCTGAGCCTACTTCCTTGCTCCCAATACACTTTTGACATCCGTGGATAAATGTGTGGAGAACTCCGGGTGTCTATTTGCATAGACATATAGACAGTGCAGTACAGGGTCAGGTCCTCTGATGCTACAGCTCAAACAGATCTACGCAGAGGTGTTAATCAAAGCAGAGTGCAGTGCATCAGAACGGCAGCTGTTGCTGTAATGGGTAGGTTTATTTGCAGATAAGTAGATAGATAAGTAAGAGCAGTTTAATTCTTATTACTACAAGCTTCAGGGTTAATTTAGCTTGTTCTGTTGATAATTATAAAATCATTTTGAAACGTATGAGCAGTCAATTAGAAAATTTCAACATGTGAGTTTTGGAATAATAGCTTCCAAACCATCACATATTCTGTCGAACATGAAGGTGACATTAGAGTTTTAACCATGAGGACTTTTTCATTTAGGACCTGCATGACTGAATTGATAATGTAAACTATTATACAGAGCATTCATTGATATTTTCTTCTGTAAATGTTGGAAACCCTGGGATATTACTATTTTTTAAATTTCCTCTTTAAAAGGCTTCATTGGAAGAATAAGTTTGACTCTTGCCCATGTCCTCCAGAATTTTCAGTGGATCCCAAACTCAGATTTTTCAGGAAGGTTGGGTCCCAGCCCCTGAAGTGCTCTGCTGTCATAATGTGAATGGTGAGGCCCTCAGCCACATGAGGTTTTTAGGCCAAACATTGCTGTTGCCCAAAACTCTCATAATTATTGCTGCCCCTAGAATTCCTTCTGCTGGGGTTTCTTATAGTAAGAAAAAGCATCATGTGTGTGACTGCACCACTTTGCATGATCTATTTTCCAGTTTGTTTTTTCCTCCTTGGTTAGTATGTAGTGAAGAATAATGGTGTTTAGAAGAAAAGGAGTGCTTTTGAAATCAGGAAGGGGACTCGTGTACTTGGGAGATGATTAATAAGTGTTTAGAGTATGGAAGAAGGAAGTGGCACACAGGCAGTGATGATGGAGCTGATTGATTGGAATGATTGGAGCTAAGGACAGTTCTCACACAGTGATGATTCACAAAGTTGATAAAACGTAAGTCTAACCTTTGTTATTGAATTGTTATGAATTTGTGAGGTTTCTGTTTTCCTCATTAGCAGTTCCTATTAATGGTAATATAATATTGTGTGTGATCTGTGGCTCGGTATAATTGCTAGAATGTAGGTTTTTATTCACATTCTCTGTATTTTTCCGGTATCACAATTTTGCCAAAAAATAATTATTTTTTGTATATATTGTAAAATAATAAGTCCATGAGAGTTTGATCTTTGACTGATTTTAAGTTAGCTGGAGTTGCTGTTGATAAATTCAGGAGGTAGAAGATGAGGCTGAGATTTTTCCCCAAATGTGTTAAGAGTCAAAAACATTTGGTCCTTGTTGTGGATTAACATTTTGACTGAGTTAAAAAGATGCTACTCTTTGTTCTGACCAAAACAGTCAGCTACCAAATCTGTTCACTCTTGGCCAGGAGAATGTTGCAAACTGTGCTTCAAATGAAGGAAAATATTTGTGTATCTGTATCATTTGTGTTGAAGAAATGCTACTGTATGTCAACCACTTTATTTAATGTCAAATATACAATGCCAATATATAAGAATTTTCAACTTCCATTTGCAAACTAGTAAGAATCAAGGAAGGCAAAGCAAAACAAGGGATCAAACAGATTTGACTTTCACTTTTCTGTCTTTTTGAGCTGTTATTATTCAGAAATGTTTAAGTTCGGTATTGTGATGCTATGCCTTATAGGCTTCTAACCCAATCAGTGATACAAATGTATTTTGACATTAGCCTGAGAGAAGAAAAGCTGCATTGTTTAGAAAAACAAACAAATGAAAAATTGGACAGAACAACTGAAAAGAAAAACACCTCTGAATTTTCTAAAGAGTTATAGGACTAAATTATTGTTACAGATGCTAATTAAAGCATTTATCATGAAATTAATATATTTAATATTTGAAATTTCAGAGGTAAAGGACAAACTTGGTTGAATTGTAATTTGTAGGATAAAAAGGATTGAACATTAAACCTAATTATTTTTTCTGTTTTTAAAAATTAATTACTTGAAGTCTGGTAAACTGTACCATCATTATAACTCTAAATGCTGCTAACTTGAATTTCAGCACTGAAAGCATTGTACTTTTACCTCTTTTTCTCAGACTTCATATTTTTCCAGGCTCTCCTGACACTTTGGCTCCTAAAATTTCTCCCATAGACATATACATAGTAAGTGCTGATTGAGTCCATAATTGAAAAAAGTTATATATACAATAAATGAAACCTATTTACTCCTCAAGCAATAATTATTTTATGTAAAACAGATTATGTAGGTACTGAGAACCTTTATATAAGGTCTGCTGTGGAAAAAGCTTTGCCAAGATTTAGCAAATTTTGCCTCAGAACAGTCTTTCTGATTATCACGGGAACATCTTTCTGGCTTTCTTACAACACACAGTTAGTAGGTGGCAGGACTCGAATCAGTTTAGCTTGAATATTGAAACTAAAAAGCTTTCTGAAACTTTCAGTCTTAGATTTTCATTGTTGTTGGGGAATTTTGTTTACTGTGGTTACGCCTTTGTTCCCAAGTTGTTTGTAAACAAGTTTTTCCTAGTTTCTTGATGATAGACCTCCAGTTTTTCACTTTGAAGTCAAGGAACAGGAACATTTCTCTGTAGAGATTGTCATACACAGCTAGTTCATTGCTACACACACTTCCATCTTGTCAGTTTTCAACTGAAATGTCAATAAATGTTTCTGATTTTTCAAATACAGCCAGAATAGCAATTTTCAACGAAGACTGAAAGTCAAATACAGAAATGATCAGAAGGGTTGTTACAGCATTCCTCACTACAACTGAGGATGGTTTTTTAGAGACAGTGACTGAACTTGGAACCCTCTTTCTTTTTTTCTGTCTGTTTTTCAGATTTCCTCATTCCAGTTTGTATTTCAGATTTTGTTTTGGGTTTTTTCTTATACAACTTGTTTTTAGCTCTTTCAAAGTCTAATTATGAGCTAGAATTCCTTAACTTAAGAGAAGCTTTACAGGGGTGGTATGATATATAAGTCTGGACAGAATAAGGGAATGCATCAAGATGTTTGAATTTTTTTCCAAAAGATTAAAAAAAAGTACTGCATTTACTTTTATGTAGTTATTATTTGAACTCAGTAAGAAAAGACTAAATAGTAAAAGAAATGATAAATACACTTGGACTTTTTGGGTATTGGGGAGCATTGGGGAGCATCTAGGTTGTGTTTTTATAATTGATATGTTTCTGAAAAGTGAATAAACTTGTTGCTTTATTCCCTTTTGTTATTGGCTCAGGTAATTGCCTTTGCAAGTTAAATACGTATGCTGAAATTTTGATGAGAATGTCTCACATGATCTCTTGCAGAGTTTCTGTCCTTTTATTCTGTTGAGAAGGCTTTTTCCTCAGGATGTGCAACAACCTGCCAAGTGGATCAATATTGGAGATTGATTTGTCAGAGGCTGTGTCCAAGCCTGTCACTGCCGTTAGCTCTCTCTGTACCTTTGTTTGGATTCCTATTCCTGCCACCAGGCATCCACTGTTTTTCAGGGTTGATCTTTCTCCATGTCTGTATAAAAAAAGGATAATGAGAAGTGTTTTTATTTTCAGTGACAGCAGTGGGAAAAATGTCCTGTAGTCTCTTTTCTAAGTAATCCCTGTTCATAAGAGAGGTACATACCTCTCTTATCCCTCCTTCGTGCTTCTTTTAGACTCAGAGTTCACTGTATATCAGGTATATGGAAAGAAAGAGACAGAAATTTATTCAGAGAAGGTCCTTTTCATAAATGAATATGAATACAAAGACGTTCTCTTCCCTAGACGCTATCATTCAAACTGGTTAAACACATTTTTTACAGATTTTTAAAAAATATTTCATGTTTAGATTAAATGCTTAGACAAAAATGACTGAAGTTGACAGATTAGGCAGAAATAAAAGGCTTGAAACGAGTTCTTCAAATAGAGAAAAATTGTGCTGCAATTCCCTAGAAACATTCCATATATTCTTGATAGTATTAAAGGTCATATGTATCTGGCAGACATTACTTATGTATTTAAAAATGAATGCATGTTCCTTTGAAATGCCGTGATGGGATAATGTTTCAGTTTTTAACAGGGCTGTTAAGGGTTTTGATAAAAAATAACCAACAAGGCAGTTTCAAACCACAATCCTCCTTCATCAGAATATTTTCAAGGATTCTATTCATTAGTATGTAAGATCCACACTCTGAAAGACCTGAAGGGAACTTCTGGCTGTCTGCTATTTCCTTCTGTGTTCTGTGTTGTGCACACATCAGAAGGTAAGTTTTGGAAAAGAGGAAATGGACTCAGTTTATTTGTCTGTGCAGTGAGGTTTGATGTTGATACACAAGTGCTTGTGCAGAGCCTGAGTAGCCAGTGCTTGTGATTGGAGCTTTGAGGGGGTTTGGAGGAGAACTCTTTCAGTCCTCATATTAGACAAATGCTTGCTTTTAGAGAAGAGATAAGTAGCAAGTGAGATGGATTGTTTGTCCAGTCTGGTGGATGGGCCTAGGTGAAGCCAAGCCGTGCAATGATGAACTAGGTTATGCAGACTGCTGTAGTGTGTTATTCCTTCTGTATGCCATCTGCACCCTGCATCAATCTGCCCACCAAGACAACCAACTAATGATGTGATCCTCCTACTGTAAAGCTAATTTCAGCATTCACTGAAAATGTCTAGTGTGCAGGTTTAATAAATTGGATTGCAGAAGTTGCATCACAAACTTACAGTCATCACACCGACAAATATCATCAGGTTATAATAAGTGTGCATATTCCAGGCAGATTATTTTTCTTTGAATAATTACATTTTTTTGAGTCTTCTGTCTAAACTCCTTCTTGGTTTTCTTGAAAGTGATTTTGATGCTCAGATGCATACCAATCATGTTTGTATTCTACAGCACCAGTTGCATACTAATATTGTTAACATTTTTAAACAAATCTGAAAGAAAAATTGCACATTTCCTTAAGGCAGATATGAAAACGAGAGTGTACATTTTAAGAATTAAAATTAAGAAATTATACTGATGTAAATACCAAATATTAATATGCAGTTCCTATATTATCTATGTGAGATTTAGGTCCATGATTCTGAACTGTTTATCTCATCAGTGTATCAACCACAGTATTTCTTACTGTTTTAAGGACTCAATGAAGAGCTGTATGTGCCATTTCCCCTTTGCTTGTTTTTAATTTTTATTTGCCTTTTAAAGGTTTTATATTTTACAGTATTTAAAATTTGTTTTTGTGATTATATATATATGTAGTTAATGGCTTTAAGAGTCGTCAGGAAAAAGACAAATATACTTTAGAGAAATGACTAAGAAAAATTTTTACAAGTAGGGAATGAGGAACTCTGGCTTGAACTATTCATTAAAAAAAATGCTGTGTTCCAGAAGGTAATAAAATAAAATGTTCAGTCTGCTTCAGGACAATACTACTTGCTAATGGACACTTACAACTTTTGAGATATCTGGAACATGTCCATCTTTACTCCAGATGCTAAAACTGCCAAAATCTGCCAACAATTATCGAAAAGGATAAAAGTACATTTTTTGTTGTTTGAACTTTTCCCATACAAATCTGGCCTTAGCAAAAAAAAAAAAAAAAGACTACCATGTAGTGGAAATTGCTTATACTCAGGTCAGTTAAAGCTTCTGCCAGATGTCTTTTTTATGGTGCATACTGTTATGCACAAGAACTGCATATTAAAAGAGAAATGAAATTTCCTCACCATTTTATTCTTCAGATCATTGAAGAGGGTCAAATGCTTCTTAAAACTGTAGTAAGAATCTCATCACCTGTACCTGAATTTCATGTAAGGTGGTATAATACATATTTAAAAGATTATGTTTAATTGTACTGTGTTAAAGTTTAGCTGTGTAAGCACCATTTTAGGCACAACACAGTAGAAAGCACTTTCTTGTCTAGAAATGATCACAGGAGTCCTCTGAAGACCTGGAATTTTGCTCCTGTGATTTTGTGGAGATACTGCACTATATACTGGAGAGTGGTTAGGTCATGTCCAGAGAGAGCACGGGTTTTTTACATAGTTTTTTTTTGTACATCTGCAGAATGAATGAAATTAGTATCAGGTATTAAACTGAGTATTTTTTTCCTAGAGTCAAGATCTGTGTTTCTCACAGAATATTAGTCTTGATTGAAAAGTAAACATTACACAACATTTACCACAAAGTGGCACATATATCGAATAGGAATTAGTTTCAAAATCTTTATGTAACATCTTTTGATAAATGCTGGCTTTTTATCATGTTGATTATATTCAAAGTACTTCAATACCTTCCTATTTTTTCATTTATTTTATATGGTAAACGTCAATAGGGATATCCATGATCATAAGTTGAATAGATTTGGCACAGAAGGGAACATGGGATCAGTGAATATAGCACTGCAGAGGCAGGACTTGTAATTTGCTTTTCATAATAATTTTAAATGGATCTTGAGAAATTAATTTCACCTCTGTGCCTTAGTTTCCCACCATACAAAACTGAGATCCCAATACTTCCACTGAAAAAATGCAAAGAGGTCTGTCGAAAGTTAAGTTATTTAAGAACAATATGAGATTTTACTACTATTGTGGTAAATAGAAACAGAAGGTGTTCATCATCATTACACCAAACCCTGGTTAATTCCCTGTTTCCATCTTCTAAATGAGATGTTCTGAAATAAAGATCTCCAGCACAGACTGGGTAGTGTTACAAACCACCCTAAAGGTTCTATGTATAAAAGTTAATTTTGCAAAATTTTGGTTGCAGGGGAAAGGAGGTATGTAGCCATTTTGGTTATTAATAGCTATAGCAATATAGCAATACAAAAGCATAAAAATAACACTGAAGAAAATTTACAAGGGAAAGAAAGAAAGAGAAAGAAAGGAGAAGAGTAGAAAGATATCACCACTCATGGATTCAACGACAAGACTTGATTGTTGTAATTTTGATGTTTGCTGGTCAAAATGATGGTCTCGGTTTTGATCTGCCAGGGGTGGGGAAAGCCCATGAAACATAGAGTTCAGTGGGTTAATATAGTTGAGGTTTACATGGGAATGCCCAGACACCTCTCCTGGGGAGGGGAATTTTTTACTGTCTTTTGCAACACCACGGATCTGTTGCAACTGTGGATCATATGCAGTCCTCTGGTGGAAGACCCCAGAAATGAGTCTGGTGGCTATGCCAGACCAAGCCAGGGCTTATTTTCGGCACATCTGCTGAGTTGGCTTTCCTTGTGGATACATCCTTCTCAGCTTTGTTTACTTCTCCTTAGACCTGAGATAATTGGACAGAAGCAGCACCTTTATCTTATCTCAAGTTCCCATCAGGAAGCTTAACTCACTGTCCAAATTTCCAGAAATTCACAGAGGCTTACTGGGGGAAGGGAGAGAGGGGAGTTCTGTGGTCTCAGATGAGCAGTTGCTTCTTTATACAGTTTGCCATAGTGGGCAAAGTCCTTTGGTGGGTACCTTAAGAGTGTTTGAGCCATTAACCATTACCTGTAGACCAGTCAGAGATTTATCAGTAGGATCTCTCAAGGCTGCATCTCAGATTCTTTCCTGCTCATTCTACTTCCTAAGCTGTTGCCTTGCAGCAGATGTGAGCTTTTGTGAAATGTTGCTGTTTTGATTTAGTGGCATTTCATGTCTGCTTTTTTTTTTCTGTTTTATTTCTCTTGTAATTCTTTTTATGTATGTTGGAAGACAGTAAAGAAGCAGGATCTTTGGAGTTCTTTATTGATGGAAACATTGAAAAAAAGTTCAGATTTATATTCTAATCATTTATGTGCAGGGGTGTTTGTCAAAAGAACCTGTAGGACATATCACTCACTCCTGTTGAATTTCAGTGGAATTTCAAAGTCTTACTCCCTCAGGCTCTTCTTCCCAGTTCTTTATACCTCAAACATCAATCTTACCATAAAAATGATTTATTGGTAAGCCCCTCAGACAAAAACCACGAGGAAGCTCTTAGGCAATTGTTTTCCTTTAATTACCCGGTATTTCTATCCAGATTTCATATACTCCCCTGCTGCTCCTGATCCTCCATGATACTATGCATTTTGTCACTTTCCCTGGTCTGCAACTGAACTGATAGGTAACTTGCTATTTGTAAATGGGATCTTAAGTCACATGATATTTAACAAATAAAACAACATATAAATCAGCAAATAAAAGAGGACAATTGAATGTGACCTATCATAGAGAAATGAGCAAACTGCTTGTTATGAGGCAGTGACTCTGGCAGTGATGAGGAACTGTACAAAATCAAGTATAATATCAAAGAAAGACATGTTTTAGAGGTTCATAATTTTGTATTAAACAGATATTTTTACTAAAATATTATTAGAAATAAGAGAAAATGGCATTAAAGAAAACCAAATTAATTTTCAGTGTACTGTCATGTTAGTTTTCTTTAATATTATTTTAAATATTTAAAATCTTAATTAAAAAACCCACAAAATTTTATCACGTTAATGTACATTATGTCCTGGTATAGCTAAAAGTTGAGCTTCTGGTTTTTGTCAGATTAGTTTATAAGTATCTATAATTTCCAAAATACCTCTTCCCACTTGCTGCAGTTTGTAATGAGAACTGCTTTCTCTCCTGCCCCTCTCATGCTCCTTCACATAAAAAAATTCTCTTTCCTTTATTCCACATGCTCTCCTTAGCCTCTGGCCCTGACCTGGGAAAGGTCCTCACAGCTCTTTGGCTCACAGACCAAAGGAGCTGAAGAGAGCTGTCACTTGTCGCTGTCCAGTCAGCACTCCTTTTGTATTGCTGCATGATTGATGGAGAAAAACCTTAAGCCTTGTTAATCAGCACACAAGGGAGCCAGCGGAAAATGATAGAGGCTGATAAGTTCCTTGAAGTCACTTTTATATTGAAATCCCTTGAAAATTTTATATTGGTTAAATTTTATCAGGCCTTTTCCATTCACAGATAGTTTACTTGAAAATGGTTTGTGCAGAGCAGTTGCAGTAGTACAGACTGCTGCAGCATACTAATACTTGGAAATCATGAGACCATTTTGTACCTGTCCAACAAAACAAAATTGCACAAAGATAGCATTTGCCAATATGCTGAATACAGTTTGCTTCCAACATAGTTTTTAGGCTCTCCCATATCCAATTTATGTTCTGTGCTGACAGTAGCAAAACATTAAATCCATTTACAGTTCCATTTTGAAGATAGTTGATGAATTTACATTATCAATGTTTAATCAGTTGTTTGCTTGTGTTGTGGTTTAACCCCAGCCAGCAACCAACTAAACAGCAACAAACCCCACCAGATGGGATACCCAGCACTGGTTGACACAGGCATCTGGTCTAGGTCATCAGTCTATTTTTGCTTGCATCCTTTTTTTCCAGACTGTACTGCCTTCCCAAGACTAGGCATCAGAGTAAGGTTCACCAGGCAGTGTGTGTCACCTGTTAATCATCAGCTATTGTTTCCTACCCATGTACTTTTGTTCATGAAATCCACACCCCTACAGAGCCTTACATTCCTCTTTGGAAAAATCTTATATCATTCTGCTTGTATATACTGTACCCTTTATGGGTTGCCTTGTTTCCTTACTTCCAGTCTCAGCCATTCTCTGTGCTCTTGAAACGCTGGGTTACTCTGTGGGAGAAGATGCTGGAAGAACTATTTAATGTCTTCCTGTGTATTTTTTCCTTACTTTCCTTCCTTCCTGTGTTTAATGAAATTACCCATGTCACAGATACTTTGTATATCAGATATAGAAATCTAAATATTGAAAGAGTTCAATATAAAAACAACATGAACAACAAAACAATCATGAAGAAGAATGTCATACCCTAAATACATTGACTTCCTGTTTATTATTCTCAGTATTATGCAATTTTTTTGTGATGATTGTTCTCCCTTGACAATTTTACCAGGGGAATTTTGCAAACAGAGGTTTTCTATTTTTTGTTCTCAGAAAGCAGATTAGTGTTTCATTGTTTCAAAAAAAAGCATGTATTTTTTCCCTTACAGGAGTACACGATAGATGTTTTTTTCCGTCAGAGATGGAAGGATGAGAGATTAAAGTTTAAGGGCCCAATGAACATTCTTCGATTGAACAACCTAATGGCCAGCAAAATCTGGACCCCAGATACATTTTTTCACAATGGGAAGAAGTCAGTGGCACATAACATGACGATGCCAAACAAGCTTCTACGAATCCAAGACGATGGGACACTCTTGTACACCATGAGGTATGTCTGTTCGTCTCTTCTCTACTCAAGCTGTTTCTTGATGTGATTTTTCCATCAAACGATTAAATCAGGTTTCAGCAGAACTCTCCCTTGTTTTATTTCTCTCTAAGCAGAAAGAAAGCTAGGAAAATATAAGTTTTGTTTCCGGTTCTGTTGAAACTCTCTTGGCTGATAATGAGTTAGATCGGTTTTCCTATGCGTGCCTCAGTTTTCATATTTTTGTAATATCTTAAAGATATTGAACACCTGAATAAAGTTATCCGAGACCTTCAGATAGTGTTTACCAACTCTGTCTTAGAATGATTAAAATAGCATGAGAGATTTCCCTGTTACTGCAGCCATTGTACTGAATATGTGAGCCCTTAAGTATATTTATTATTAAGATCAGGAGCAGTTAAAAAACAGAGAAAGAATAAAGAGGTAATAAGGTCTTAAACTCTTTCCAGCAAGAGCTTCAGGGAAAATATGTCTTACTCTGTAATTACTGTTTCTTTATGTCTCATTATAATATTTTACTTAGAATTTTAATTTTTTCATCCTGTGCATCATTAGTAGCTAGATAAATACCTAGCTGGTAACACGTTAAAATTTGCTTAGAAAATAGAGTATAGAATATGCAAAATTAAAAAAAATCATGTATTTATAGATATAAAGCAACATTTTTATAAGATTGATTTCTTCTTTGATAACTCTTTTTGCAATTATGTTACCTATGTGAATTTTTTTGAAATTTTTAAACAAATTTCCAGAAGCCCCTGACTTATTTTCTTTCTTTTTCTTGGAGAATACTTAATAAATTGAAGTTGTTGTGAATGTAGACTTAAAATCCGCAGCCTAAGTAAGATAGAAAATATGAGCTCTAAAGTGAACGTGTACTGTGGTACTTTTTCCGTGCAGCCATGCCAGCGTCCTTGAAGCCCAGTTTTTCTACACAACTCTGAAACCCTTACAGTACTGAGTGTTGATGGGTAGACTGCTAACGATGCTGGGTGATGTAGTGGTCACAGAGATTCAGAAAAGTTTGCTTGAAGTTAATTGAGACCCCATGTGCTGTATTTTTGCTGGGGTTCAAATCAATATTTCAACTATGGTGTGTATAAGCTGACTGAAATTCTCTTCTTCCAGAAAGTATAATAATCCTATACTATAAATACAGTTTGAAATAAATACTGTTTGAAACCATTGTGAAGTATAAGCTGGGTCAGGTTAATTATAACTAAGTAAGCATTTTCATTACTTGTAAGTATGTTGATTCTCAGGGTATGAGGTTAATGTGTACACTGTTCTAACTGTTTTGCCTAGATTTTAAACAGCTATTTTTATCGTGTCTACATAAAATGATTGTGTGATTTATATCGGAGGCTCACGCAGTTCTTTCCTTTGCCTTCAGCTGTTTGCTGATTCTTATCTCTCAGTGCCCCTTGAATTCAGAAAAACATTCCTGGGGAGTGGAGGAATAGAAACATGAAATACTTTTTGGTGGAAGGCTGGGAGAAAATAGCAGAGAATACAATGACTAGGAACCACTGGGAATACCGAAGGATGTAACTGTTGTTTGAGGCTGAATGAAGAGGAAGAGAGGCATACAAAATGAGAGAAGAAATCTCTACCCAGAAGAGACTTACAGGATAGGAAGAAGAAACATAGGGGTTTTTTTGGTTTTTTTTTCCTTAAATTAAAAATAATGGGGTAGTCCATGAAAAGCTTTCTTCAAACTGTTTTAAATTATTTTTTATTGCACTAATCCCCATATATGAAACTGGGATATTACTGGGGTTTTTTCACACAATGAGCAAAAGTGGGTGTTTTGTTAACATATGGCCACACTTTACATAAATATAAAGAATAATCACAAGTAACATGGAGAATGAGCAGCAGCAATCTTTTGAAAGAACACAAATATTTTTTCTCTATATCTTCCATTCAAACTGTAAAAAAATTAAATTCAGAAGATTGGAATACAGTTCTTTGGCAAGTTAATTGTATTTTAGATGCTTTTATAATGAGCCTTTAAGAGCCATATTAGCCCACATATATCTCAGAATATTATGAGAAGAAAATTACTGTTCTTAACAACCTGAAAATACTTAATTTGTATTTTTCTTTAAATGGCCTTTGCTCATAATTTTGAGGTCAGCTTTTACAGGTTCTTGATGTGATGAGTAAATGTTTTTTAAAGGAACACATAAAATGGAAGAACTAAAAGCTGATTTAAATTCTTGTTAGTTTAATATAAAATTTCAATTTAATCTACTAAATCCGCATGAACCTGTTCATTTCTGTGGAACTGATTTTCTTGTCCTGCTAAATGACTTAAATGCGGAGTGGTCTTTTGCCTTTTAGGCTTACAGTCCAGGCTGAATGTCCAATGCACTTGGAAGACTTCCCCATGGATGCTCACTCATGCCCACTGAAATTTGGCAGCTGTAAGTATGTAATGTGAAGTACAACCTTTGGTTAGTGAATATCTAACATTTCTCAACATAATTTCATTTCAGTAAATTGTTACATGAGAGATGTAAACCACAAGATGGGACTTTTTAAAAAAAACTGTAACCTGACACATCAAAATCTCTTTTCTCTATTCAGATTTGTGTCTTCTAGTGTATTTTAAAGATTTCATGACTCCAGTTAACAATAAACACCCTGCACGTGATCAACACTGCACTGGTCTACTTTGATTGCAGTGTGCAAACCATACCGATGAACACAGAACTGGATGCACATAGCCCGTGTAGTATTGACAAAGAGCAGATCAAAGACTTCAATGAGTGGGTTTTCTCATTTATCACAACAACTTAGTTTCTCTTTATTGTTAATGATATTTTTTATGTTCTTAGTCAATGAAGGCAATACTGAATGGCCTTATGTGATAAAAGATTTCATTCCTTAGTGCATCTGCATGTTATAGGCAGGTGGAATTTGACCTCACTAGTGTTATTTTAACAGCAGCTTTCTTTCTTAGATTACAGCCATTCTTCTTTTTCTTCTTCATTACATATATATTTCCTGGATTTTTTACACTAAAAGTTTTCCTTTTTTTTTTTTTTTGGCTGCAGCCTACATTCTCTGCTGGGCCCAGGAAGGGAAATGGGCTCTTTTTGTGGCAACAAGTTAAAAAATTCTGGCTGATTTTACAATAACTGTAGCAACCACAGAATACAAAACAGGGGATATGCTGCCACTAAGGACGTCATTAACCAGATGATGCTTGTCATAGCACTGTACATTCTCTCCACCGTGCTCCAATATCCCTTTGCCTTGGAGTTTGCAGCAAATTAAACCAAGCCTGTGCTTCTGATGATGTTTCCACACTTGAGGGAAATCTTAGCTATGGAGATAAAAGATCATTGGAATGAATACTATGTGCATCATGGAGCCTTCTCTTGCCCCCTCAATATTATATTTGTAATACATAATGCAGCCTGAATAACTAACACCAGAGATGTTGGCCAGAATCGGCTACTGACTGATAATATTTACATATATGTGCCCAGCAAGGCACGTTTGATTTAAAAAGTGTTGCAGGAAAAAAAATACTTCTATGTAGCCTCAAAACAACTTGAAAACTCCTGTAATAATGAAACTCATACTCAGGCCAAAAGGCTACATTCTTCATGTGCATTTTTAGATTGGAAACCCTTATGACTAGGTATATTAGACTTTGTGTGAACTGCTTCCTTTTTTGTCATTTTTGCAGTCTTGATTGTTTGCTTTTCTTACCAGCTTGTCCTTTATTCCCTGCCTATGATTTTCTAATAGTCAGAGGAGTTCTAAATGTGAGCAATGTGATTTTAAAAAAACCCTATCTTTCATTTCCCTCAGTCACCTGTGCTCCAGCCTGTTGGCACATCCAGGGGACTCTTATTTCTGTTCATTTTGAATGGCTTCACGCACATTTTATTTCTTTATCTAGGAATCATTTCTAGACAACTGTGCATTTTTCAGCTTTTATTCTGGGATAGAATCTGAATGATGAATAGTGGTGAAAATAAGCAGGAATCCTGCAGATTTTGGTTTAACTAAGGCAAATTTGCCAGTGGTATACACTGCTAATGTTACATTGCTGGGAGGATCATCAGCATGTATGAATGTCTCTTTTTAAACATAAGAGAAAAGCCAAACTGAATGCATGGGAGAAGCTGTAGCTTAATAGACTGCTTTTCTTTATTCTTTTCAAAAAGTCTAGCTGACAGTGAAGAGAATGAGGACAAATCAACAATTTGCCATACTGCTGGTTTGCATTAAAGCAGAGATATTTTTGTGGAAAGCTGGAACGATAGATGGGAAGTGTTAAAAATCTCTACTTGCTACCCACCTGCTAGATTTTGTTAGTCATGCAATTTATGGCTAGTTGCAGGAAGAAGCTACTTTCTGAGCCTCTAGAGATTTCTCAAGTGAAAATGTTTGCAGACCAACAGTAATGATGCTTTACTTTTTAATTGCACTGCAATTATGGTGTAAGACTTAAAATGCACTTGTCTCAGTCCATCAAAATGAACACACAACTTCTTCCATCAGTGGTTTACCCTTTTCCTTTCATACTCCATTTGTTAATAGGATATTAGACTGGAAAAACTTTCAGGACATACTAATTTTTTTTCTTACTTACTGGGGAGGCATTAATGCTTTTTCAAATACAGGCTTGATTTAAAATACAGGCTTTCATACTAGTTTATCTTGACAGACCCCAGGCTAGATGTATGTTTGATCATGAATGTACTGAGAGAGCAGCCTGTTTAATGTCAGTGTGTCCCCCAATATAATGGCAACTACTGAGATTTAAGAGGATAGGCAGGGCAAGTTACCAGGGTGTTGTAACTGCTGGTTTCCCATGTTTAAGTCTGAATTTCAACTAATAAAAAAATGCTTGTGATATATCCCCAAAGTTGAGAGTCGAGACAAGGGAAGGTCAGAACTACACAGCAATGAATTTTCAAAAATGTTATGTGTCCTAAATCTTGCAAATTGTCATTCTTTTCATCTGCCTTATCACAAATTATAGGATACATATAATATCTAATCTCTGACAACTCTTTTAACAGTGTAGAAGAAATATTGTTTGTAGTTTAATAAATTGTGGTTAATAAGATCACAAGTGAGTGCCCTGTTCCTGTGCTGCAATAGGCACTTTCTTTGCAGTAAAGATATTTTAAACAGCCAAAGATATTTTTACCATATAATTTTAAATTCTTTGGGATGAGTTTTTATTAGAAAAATAAGTAGCTCTTGTAATTCTGTGAGTTTTGATGGAAACTGTTTAATTTGAATTGCTGACAAAGTATTTTACCTTGTTCCTCACAGATGCATACACAACTTCAGAAGTGACATACATTTGGACTTACAATGCTTCAGATTCAGTGCAAGTGGCACCAGACGGCTCAAGACTGAATCAGTATGATCTTTTAGGCCAAACAATTGGAAAAGAGACAGTTAAGTCAAGTACAGGTTAGTAAAAGTTATTTTGAAGAAAAAGGCAGTTACTGGCTGTGAAGACTATATTTCAGGTGCTGTTAAAAGCTACTGAAAAAGAATGTTGCAAAATGTGATCTGTTAGGCATGTACTGTACAAGTCATAGTCAATGTACTGTACAAGTAACACAAAACAGGACTTTACTGATTCTTTCAAATTATAATTAACTGGTGATAGCAGAGGTGAACTTGTCCTCAGTAACTGTTTTTTTAAATGCTATCTGGAGCTCCATGTTGAATCCTAATATTTGTAACCCAGGGTTGGGATAGTTGTTAAATTTCATATTGTAAATGACAGATTTTGTCTAAAGCAGACAGATTTCAACCATGTTTCCCTTCCATTATGGTTTTGACATTAAACACTGGAGTATTCTACTAGACTCTAGACTGTTTTCCTGCACGTGCTGGGCTGTGATGGACCCGCACGACTGCTTTCTCACCGTGATTAAGCTTTCAAAGAACTACTGTGTGAACACAGAGAGTTGCTTATGAGCAGAAGCCTTCAGGGCTGGAGGAGTTCTCAGCGCATACAGGAGTTCCTGGAAGTTCCTTAACACTCACCTTTCATGGAACGCAGTGGGAATGAGATTCAGCTGTACTCAAAATCTTTCTTATATTCTGTAGGATGCTTCCTATTACAAAATACGTGTGGTACAATATAACTCCAGAACATTTGTTTCACATAAATGCAGTAAACTTTCTCTTATCAAAGAAATGGACATTCTTGAGATGATAACCTTTTGTTTCATTGCATTTTGTTTGTTTGTGGCACCTAGGTGAATATACAGTAATGACCGCTCATTTTCACTTGAAGAGAAAAATTGGTTATTTTGTCATTCAGACTTATCTCCCCTGCATCATGACTGTCATTCTCTCTCAAGTGTCATTCTGGCTGAACAGAGAATCTGTACCTGCCAGGACAGTCTTTGGTGAGTATACTGACTAGCATTGGCTCTGTTTGCAATAGCTGAAGATGCTAGGAAGCACTTCTGAAGTAAAGGGCTTTTTCATTCAACTTAAAGTGTTTGTAGAATGTGATAACAATTTCTAGTCCAAACAGCTTTCAACTGCAGTTTAAACATCTCCTGAGAATCCCAAAGATTTTGGAAATTAGTACATACAAGCAAACTGTCCTCATATATCCTTGACTTTTTTAAGAGGAAAAAAATTCGCAGAAGAGAAAAAGATGATAATGTTTCTATTTTAAAATTAAACTTAGTAAACTTAGATGATTTTCTGAAATACCTTACTTACCTTGATATTATCCAAGTATTCTTGTACTTGGTAGATAAACAAGTTTCTAAATTTATCTGTAAATTAGGCAAATTAAATTCGAATTTGTTGAATTATTTGTGTCAAACTTTTCAAGCTGCAGTTCTTTTAAAGAAACCCTGTTCTGGGATTTTGGGCAATGCTTTTTCACTAATTCAAACTACAGATTACTATGAGGCAGGAAACAGTTTCAGAAGAGCAATATAATGGTGTTTCTCTTACAGTAAGGTTTTGCTCTCTATTTAAGCAAAGTAACAAATGTCTGTCTTATTTGCAAAACAAAGTTCATTTAGTTTGTTTGCTTTTGAAGGAAAAGAGATTAGCATGATAAAATTAATGTCTGTGTGGAATCAGCCATCAGAAATGCTGCATAAAATTGTATGATTAGTCATCAGTAAACACCATGTAGTCTTCAAAAAATAGGCCAAACTCAAATGCATATTAAGTATGATGCACAACAAAGCATTTACTGTCGCTCCTGGTAGAGAAAATGCCACAAAGCATTGTGAAAATTGCAGGTTTGAATATGAGCTTTATAGAAGTCAGATGAAATAGGTCAGTGGTTTCAGTGGGACCAAAATTCTACCATGGTTTTCCAGACAGCTATAAGGAAGAGGTATTTTTTTGTCTTTCTTCAAAATCTTTGGTGAATTTATCAATTTTTGCTTATGAAAGTGTACATTCCTGTTTTCCAGCCTTGCAAGTACACTGTCAAATCCTTCTATATCTGTGTCTTTGCTCTTTTCTGTACCCACTCCAATACATTTAGGATAGTGTGACTGGTTTGTCCAAAAAAAGTCTCACATCTGCTCTTCCTAAAATGCACTTTCTGTTACTGTGTCACTGTTAACCAGGTACTACACACATAAAAAGGCCCTGGGATAATTTTCCTGAAATGTGTCCCTTCCTGCCCACTTCTTTCTTGTTCTTGATTTATTTTTTGTTTATTTTTTTTAGAAATAAATAGTATCTTCATCACAGCCTGCTGCTTAGCTCTCCTGGGGTTTAGTATAATGTGGATAATGAAGTGTCCTGCTTCAGGATGCCTTGAGGGAAGTGTGTAGGAGGGCCGCAAGAACAGAATCACGCCACTCAGTGGCATGAAACCTGAAATCTGTTTACTAAGAACGATGGGTTTATAGCAGACATAGCAGTTCTATGCTAGTATTTTATTCCTGCCACACAGACATGCACCATGTGTGCCACTCAGGGCTCTGTCCCCTCCAGGCCAGCTTAGCCTGGCACCCTGAACCCGGGGAAACAAGACACATCCAGTCTCTTCCTGATGGAGAAGCCTTAGCCTCAGCATGTGACATTTGCTCCTCGGGCTTAGCCTTTTTCATTGGGTTGGGCTGGATTTTCCCTCAGGAGCTATTTCTTAACATTCTTTTACACTCTAGATGCGATTGTCATCCAGTCATAAGCTGCCAGTGGGCTCATCTAAATACACAGCCTCAGGTGGATCTCACAGCCTTTCTCCATACCTACCGGCAGCAGTTGTCACTGGGATTTCTGATACCCTCTGTTCTCTTGCCAAATGTGTTACAAAAATGTGCAGTTAGCCAGAGTTTCTTAACAAAGTTCATCTATTGCTCTTTACTGGTTTTTGGCTGTACTGAATTATTCTTGTCAGTTAGAGTTGGGCAGGTACACTCAAGGTTTCATCTGGGTGATACTTTCAGGTAGACTCCATCCAGTGACACAAGAACCCCATAGTACAGTTAAGTTAATAAAACAACCTACATTCAGCAGGGAATATAAAAATTGTAGGTGGTACTCCTTTACACTCTTATTGATCATACTTAATTTTTAATTTTTATAGTAGTCACTTGCTACTGTAATATAACTTTAATTTTTAATATAGTCACTTGCTAGATACCCATCTTTGTATTGTATTTTAAATATATAAACATTAAAATATAATTAAACAGAAGTTATTGGTTTTTGACAAAGTGTTTTTGAAAATCAATAAAATCAATGAGAAATTTATTTCAATGAGCTTCTTGAGAGCTAAGGACTAACTAACTGAAAGTTCAAAGAAACATAAGAAACATAACTTCTAGTTATTCAAAGCACCTCTTAGCATGTATTATTTCAAGGGTGAAAGAAGTTACTTTTCTTTTCCCTTTCTATTCTCTTGCAGTGTAGTTTCAAATTCTAGGTTGACATTAAGGGATTGGTATAATGAGGCTTATTTCATAGTTGAGCTCTTTAATCCCCTGTCTTTATGGCATCTATTTAATATTGTTGACCTACCCTATCCCAAATGAATTATGGCCTAATGCTATATTGCTTCAACTTTGCTTTAAATTATTAGAAGAAGAAAGTTTTTTCATCGTTGATTAAATAAGTCTTGAATGTGTTTTCTCTAGCAGATAAATCTGATTGCATTCTTAATGAAAGGGAATAAGCCTGGTTCATAATGCCTTCATTTAGTGCAAGATTACAATCTGTTTCATTTAGTAATGTGTTTATTGTTATGCATTTAGTGTCAACAATATTAGCAAAACTAATCTTGTGCAGCTTATTGGATTATTGCTTCATTTTTAATGGGTCATAGCATTTGGAAGCATCACATGTATTTGAATAGCAGCATTAGATGCAGGTGACAGAAAATCAGAAATTAGTTTACTTAGTGCTACAGTTATCCATGTTTTAACTCACATGGAGTGTCACTGAAAATGATAAAATAAATGTAGTTAGGTATATGTTCTTTTTTAAGTGAAGCAGGAAAGAACAAAAATTAGTCTTATTATTTAGTATATTGTCCAAGATGCAGAATTTTAAATTCACATAGCTATGTTCTTTTGTCAGTTCACTGTGATAATTTTATTGTTACTCTGCCTTCCTGTGTCTGTTTTCACTTGTTCTTGACGTGGGTCCTTTCCATGGGGTGCTTCAGGAACAGACTGCTCCAGCATGGTCCCCTGTGGAGCTGCAGGCCCTGCAGGAAGCCTGCTCCAGCACAAGTTTTCTGTAGTGTCAAAGCCTCCTTCAGGCATTCACCTGTTCTTTTATGGGGTCCTCCGTGGGCTGGAGGTCGATCTCTGCTCCACCATGGACCTCTCCATGGGCTGCAGGGGCACAGCTGCTTCACCATGGTTTTTGCCACAGGCTGCAGGGGGATCTCTCCTCTGGTGCCTGGAGCACCTCCTCCCTCTCCTTCTCCACTGACCTGGGTGTCTGCAGAGTTGTTTCTGTCTCATATTCTCCCTTGTCTTCTCTGGCTGCAGTTGCTTCTGCTGAATATAGTTTTTTCTCCGTCTTAAATATGTCATCCCAGAGGCACTGCCAGCGTTGCTGCTGGCCTTAGCCTTGGCCAGCAGTGGTGGATCCCTCTTGGAGCTGGCTGGCATTGGATCTCTCAGACATGGGGGAAACCCCTGGCAGCTTCTCACAGAAGCCACTGATGTAGCCCCTCACTACCAAAACCTTGCCATGCAAACCCAAAGCAACTTTATAATTGTGACACTACAGAAAGAGGAACCCAAGAAAAGTTCAGATTTGTTCTCTGGTTATTTTTACAAGGGAATTGAATAATAGAGACCCGTCCTTTTGAACAATTCTATATATACAAAGTACCTTTTCCCACTTCATTGAAAAGAATCTCAACTGTCTTTATTCTTCTCTCCTTTCACATGCTGCAGATTATCTTTTGTGCCTTTAGACATATCCTACTACTCACACATTTCTGCTTATAATTTCTTAATTGGGAATTTGTGCTAAAGGTAGATATAATAATATAGTGATGGGCAGTGGGCAGTGGAAAACTAGCCCTGAGTAAGAGACTTAGCTGGCTGCAAATAAACTAATATGTCTCCTCAGCTCACTGATGTGTGAAGACACTAGCTCATATTGCAGTGGTGGCATGACTGCGTGCAACTTTTACTGGAGTTGGGGTAAATAGCACTTGCTGTTTGGCTTTGGGAGTAAGTTTGTCTGTTGCTCGATGGGAAATCATGTTCCACTGCTCAGTATTGGTACAGTGAAGCAGCATGGTACCAACCTCACCATATGGATATGTAGCTTACCCAACTGAATTCAACTTTTCTAGAAACAGATTATGTCATGGTTCTTGCCTCCCAAGCTATTTAAAAAGGGTGGTTTGTTGTTCTTTTAGTAAAAAGGGTAGACAGAGTGCTTGACCTATTTTCTGTAATCTTTCTTTCAATGGTTGTTCAGACTTACCTCCTGGTGTTCGAGCAAAATCATGGTACACTCCTTTTGTATTGCATTTTCTAGTAACACATACACATTGAGTAAATAAAAGCAAACAACATAGTGTGTAGCCAAATTTTATGGTGCAATACTTTAATATCATGCTGCATCCAGAATTTTTAAGCTTTTTTTACAGCTCTAATCATTTGCTCTTGGAGTGTTAAAATGAAGTAGTAATCTGTATCTCTGAAATGGTCAACAATCTTTTCTTTCTGCTGTTATTTGTATTTATGAATTAATTTGGGTTTTGGACCAGGTTGGGATATCTAATTACCAAAACACATTTGCACTTGCAGTTAAAAAAAATAGATAAATGAAATTAACTTCCTAAATTTAAAAAAAAAAAAAAAGTAATTTATCAATCGTTTTGTGATATGTTCTTCAACCATTATGTGTAACTTTGCAAACTTCTGTGATAAAAAGATAAAATAGTGCGAGGAGTAGCCTGAAATTATAAGAAATAGAGCACATTTTAAACACTTTGTACAAATTATTTGCAAAGATGCAGTGCCTCTTTATTACAGAAATGTCCTTTTGTGACTCATTAATTGGGCCTTTTACTTTCTAAGAAGGGGTCCACATTCTAGCACAAATAGTCTAGGATATGTTTAGTTGACTAAAGTCTCTTCAAATTAGAAAAATCAGACAATACACAAGAGGTGAAATTAGGGTCCAAAAATTTGTCCCTGTCAAGGAGTAGCCCAACTTCTGCAGACAAATGTGGGCATAAACTAGTCATCATGACAGATTTTAACTTTAACATATTTGTGCTAGCTCCTCCAATTTCCACCCTATGCTTTTAGTTAGACATTTCTAGTTTTTCAGGTTACATCTTCCACTGTTATAAGCATAACAGAGATGGTGTTTTCCAAAGATGTAAGTTTAGTGCCAGTGAAAAGTGTTGAATTTGCAGCTCTGGAGATGGATTTTCTCTCTCCAGTAAGCAAATGCCATTTCAAAAGCAGCACCATAAAAAAAAAAGTCCCAGGCAATCAAATAGCTCCAGTCTTGGCTTGAATGGATAAACCTGTAGTGATAGAAGATAGTTAGCTTTATAGCCATGCACTGCTGAGAACAAACCTTGTAAGGATGTTTACTGTCAAGTAAAAAATGCTTGGTCTGCTTTGGAGAAAGGAAATGTCAATGGTTTATTTTTTGGATCCTTTTCAAAGACAAATTGATGCTCATGGTCCCTTACAAAATAATACCTGACCGTTTCTTCTGGCATCAATTCAGTTGCCACATCTGCTGGGTGCTGGGCTATAGAAGATGGTTTTTTGACCTGTACGTAAACTTTGGTTTTTTCTACATCATAGTGAGATATCATGCAGTTTTTACATAGCCTTTTAAATATTTTTTTGACTACTTCATTATAGGGGTGAAAATCTACTCACTGTTTTTTATACCAATTTTAGTTCACTAGTGTTATGAATTAGATAAGCAATGAGGAATGGTTTTGATCTGGTCAGTGTATGGGTTTTGTGGGGTTTTAAGTTAAATCTTTGTGAAATAAATGAGGTTTTTTTTTACAAGTTGACCATATTCTTCCACATTAATAACTTTTCAGTCCTCTCAAGTTTAGCAGTAGCAAGGAGGCAGGTTATTTCTATTCAGCCCTTTTTCATAAAGAAGACTTGATAATACTGGTTTTTCAAATTAACTATAATGTGCAAAATCATCTGTCTTTTCTCTGAAGAATAATAGCAATATAAAAGGACTAGAGAATCCTAAACTGACGGGTATTACAGATTAAATTTTCTGTCCAGTTTTTTCCCCACTCAGTTCAGGTTAAAAGACTGTGGTGGCTTGAACATCAGTGAATTTATAGAATGAAGGAGTAAATGAAAGCATGTTGGCAATGGTCTGACAGCGTGCTGCTTGATTAGCATTTGGGTCACAAAGTGGTGTAACTTGCCGAACTTTTTAGAGAAATTGTCAAGTGGTAGCAAGATGCAAGATATAACTTCACAGTGTTTTAACTGATACTAGGAAAGGTCAGCAGTAAATCTTACATCAGATTTCTGAAGAAGTCAATGGGGTTTCCAGAAGATTAATTAATTCTCTGAAGTGGGACTTAAACAGAGCAGTACCTTAGCGACTGTATATATTTACATGTGGATAAGGTCACCCTGTATCTGAGAAACATTCATTTTACTGATACTTCTGTATAATTATAATGATTTATCTGCAGCTCAGGACCAGTGTTAAAATTTACATATGATAATTTTAAATGTAAGATGGGCTGTCTTTTCTCTAAGGTGCTGAAAATAATTAAGCCATATGTGGTGTAAGTGTTAGGAGAGACTAAGTTCTTTACAAAATATATTTTGTCTACACATTTTCATCTGGTGCAGTTGATAACTGCTTCCTTTTCATTGTATAGGCTAGTAGATTCCAACAGTGTCATGGCTGATTCCAGGCCAAATCCACTTCTTTAATTTATGGAGGCTGAGAAACAGCAATTAGAGATTTATGTTTGCTAAGGTGTCTCGATACTGTGTGACTCAGCAGGATGCTTCCATGCCTTGTTTTCCCTGCTGCACAGACCTTTGGAAGCACCGAGGCTGAGTCCACTTAGCTTTGCTTTGTCACCCTTTGTAGCACCTTCAGAGACGGAGATTCTTTACTGGAGGCATGAAAATTTGTGAAGCCTGAGGAGGTCTCAGTAGATGTAATTGCTGCCTCTCTTCCCTTTCACAGAGTGGTTAAAATTGCTTCTTCTCTTGTAGCAGAAGGGAGAATCAGAGCTATGTCAATCCCCCAGAA
Organism: Dicrurus megarhynchus; assembly: GCA_013399195.1. Lineage (NCBI taxonomy): Eukaryota > Metazoa > Chordata > Aves > Passeriformes > Dicruridae > Dicrurus > Dicrurus megarhynchus. The sequence continues at coordinate 358,316 of VXAD01002625.1, read as the reverse complement.
CTCAGGTGACAGATTGCTGACAGCAGAAGATCTGGCTTAGGGAAAGTGACTTTACTTTCTCTTGGGAAGCCTCCTACAAGAATTTTATGAGTGTGTATTTGTTGAAGCTGTGATGTGCTGTTACTAATATTTCTGCCATGGCATCTCCTTTGCCTGTCACAGTGAAGTGTAGGTTTGCTGATCTGTGCTAAGTGTATCACTTTGTGTCACTTTTAATTCTGGAGACGTACTTAATGGTGTGCCACAAAGGGAGTAGTTTAGTTTGTCTAAGTGTGATTCAGCCTGAGGTGGGAGAACTGATTTGCTTAAGGAATGGAGACTGTGTATATGGCTGTGGGTTTCTGCTTGCTAAATCTGATTCAGAAAAATGTTCTTCTCTTCCTTTCCTCCCATGTATCTTATTTCTGGATTCTTTTCGGAGGGATTTTTTTTTTTACTGGGCTCTCATTATGTAAAAAGTACTGCAAAGTTCTTTTAGTAACTGCCACAGTGAATGAACAGTCTTCCTGGATCACCAACTCTTGTTTTCCGACACATAATACAGTTATAATGATCTGTCATTTCAAATCAGTGCTGTTCTGGAAAACAATCCGTGTTACCTGAATGAAAACTTACCCTGTTTATGTCTTCAACTATGTCACTGAATGGTTAGTAAGACAGCTACTGTAAAAAAAAAAAAATTCTGATAACAAAAGTGTATTTGTGTAGTAATTTCAGTAAATATGGGTGCCAGACCTGCAGCCATTGCAGAGATGTCAGCTACCAACCATTGCCATATTAATCATTATTGCTCTAATGTTGCTAAATATCATGAATCCATTAAGAATTGTTAATTTTGTTCCTTACCTGCCCTGATAGGTTAAAAAAAAAATATTTTCTGTCAGTAAAGTCATCAGCTCATTAAAAAAGGGAAGTTTAGACAAGAAATTGAACTGAAATTACTTCAAAGGAAAATCCAGATACAACCTTTAATATAATTATAGCAATGTTTGTCACCAACTTAGATAAAAAAAATTAATTGTTTCAAAATCATACCTTAATATTTTTTATTCTATTTTTGCTAACATTCAAAATCCAAGTGAAATTGTTGATGTTCTGTTTTTGTGTCCCCTTGCAGGAGTAACAACTGTGTTGACAATGACAACACTAAGCATCAGTGCTCGAAATTCACTCCCCAAAGTAGCATATGCAACAGCTATGGATTGGTTTATTGCTGTTTGTTATGCATTTGTATTCTCTGCATTAATTGAATTTGCAACTGTAAATTATTTCACAAAACGAGGATGGGCCTGGGATGGAAAAAGTGTAGTGAATGATAAGGTAAGTCCTAAGGAAATAGTCCTATTTCTAGTCAATTTCCTAAACCAGCTCTAATATATTGTTTTAATATTTTACTATATATATAAAAAATAGATGCTTTAAATCAAAAGAATGTGGATGTATTTTCTGTCCTGAACAGAAATATATCTGCCCTTATGTAGCTAATCTCATTTGGTCTCACGAATCCAGATTTAGTTATTAAGAACTTTTTTTTTTTTTTTTTTTTGGGAACTGTCTTGTCTTGTTTTTTGACTCCTCAGATACAACTGTTTATCTGGTTATTCATAAAATTTAATCCAGATTATATGGGTTGATCACTTTTTTTTTTTTTTTTTTAATTCAATTGAGTTGGAATTAAGAAAAAAAATACAGAAATATATAATGTATATTAGTTTTCATGGTACATAAGGTTTAGGAAAACAAATTAATGTCCATATATGTAAGGACCATGAATAACAAAATCTAGAGCTTCTGAACATTTCCAGTATTCTGAAACCTATCCCTAATGATAGCTAAACATTAATTTTAAAACTACTTTAGATAGCAAATGTACAAAATTCTTCACATATGATGTATTGATGCTTTGAGTACACAGAAACACAGTCACACCTTAATTTTCTGGTCTTGATAGTGGTGTAGCCATGATAGGATGAAGAAGTTTTAACCTGATAGAATTTTTCATTTCATGAAGAGAATGAGCTGGTGATACACCTAAATTTGTGTATTTGCACTTCAGAATTGGAACAACACAGAAAAAATATTAAAACTCACTTGTTTTGACTGACTTAATATATTATATAATTTTGTCGTATCCCAGGCCTTGATTTTACCAATGAAAACAGATTTCTTCTGACAAATACATAGATTTCTGTGATTCTTCTTAAAATAGAATAGAATTTTATTTGCTTCCTAAATGATTGTAGTAAATGTGAAGCAGGTTTCATTAACTGATTTCTCATCAATTTCAATGCATAAAGAAGCAAAATGTTCAGTTAATAGTAAAGAAGAATTAGAGGAAATGTACATTCTTCATAATTCCCTGTGACTTCTGGAAGGGCATGAACTATCCATAACTTCAGGATCTGTTACCTCCTGCTAGAGGTAGATACCAAATCACTGCAAGTTTATCATCATGCCATGAGTGAAGCTTTTCAGACTGGCACATTTGCCTGGCATTGTAAGAATGTAGGGAGCCCTTATAAACTCTCTGATCATCCTTTGGTTACTCCTTTAAAGTTGTACAGCAGTGTTGTCTCATGATCTTAGGAGTGGCAACTGATTAACAGCTAGGCAGTATTCCTTCCCTAGGAGTGACAACATTATCCATTACATTCCAAGGTTTACATACCATTCACGTGTCCAGTTCTCTACTTTCTTCAAACTGACTTAACAAAAAGCCAAGCTTTTAACATAGTCATAGTTTCTCATACAAAAATATGGTTCAGCTTTATTAAGCAGGTCTCATTAATGGTATTACAGATTGCTTTTAAAAACACTAATTGTTTCTGAAAGGAAGGACTTATAGATGAATTAAAGTGTTCTTCTCATAATTTGATTTGGTAATTTGCTGGGGTTTTTTTGCTGAAAGCATCTGTACACTTAAAGCCAGGCTTACTCTTCAATATGTTTCCTCAGTGACAGTCGTCTGTATTCACATTGTATGCAAATTCTTGTCTAAGTGCTGTTGACATGGAATTTGTCTCACAGGAAAGCAGGTACAGGAACAAGCTTCATTATAAAATAAATAATATAATATTTGATCAACTATTTTTCTCACTCCAGTCAATAAGGAATAATGCTGAATTCCCAACTGATTCCCAGATTTTCTTTTTATGTGACACCATCTCCTAAGACAAGGTATTTTGGGCACAACATCTAACCATGAAGATCTTATCAAGATTTTTAGATGGCCCAGATAAATATCAAATTGGACGTAATTTAAAACCAAAATTGCAAATGGAGTAGATGATTCCCAGTGGAAGTAAAAAATTGAAATGCACCTGTATGAGAAATGTCACAAGAATTCTCTTACTTGTGTCACTTCCATTAGATTAAAAATCAAAACAAACCAGTACAACAGCTGATGATTTCTTATATGATCCAGAAGTTAACTATTTCTTCATCTGCTTAATTCTGTGTTTTGTGGAAGAGATTGACTAAATCTAATATTTATTTGCTTGTCTCTAAATTATATACATATATTTTAAATTACATTATTGTATTATATTTTATAAATAAATGATATATGTTATATATATTTAAATAATATGTATTGCTTCCTGAGAAACTGCCTTCCATGCTTTCCTGTAGGTTATTAGAAATTCCTCAGTTTGAGGTTGCTGCAAAGCACTGGATCAATTTGTAGCATTATAGTCTTATTGCAGAGCTAGTCTGTGAACCTGTGTAGAGGTCTAAAACCCCAAGCCTGTATTCATTCCCTAACATCCCTGTGTACATGTGGACTCTCCATTGAGCTGCCGCTGTTTAAACTTTAGCCCTTTGAAAGCATACACAATCCCATAACAACACAGAATCGGTGAAGTTGGAATTGATCTCTGGAGATCATCAAATTTATCTCCCCTAGTGCAAGCAGGGTCAGCTAGGGGTGGGTGCTCAGGGTCATTGTCGAGATATTTTTTTTAATATCTTCGAAGATGAAGGTTTCACAACCTCTCTACGTAACCTGTGCCAGTGCTAGGTCATGCTCACAGTAAAAGTTGGAAGGTTTTTTATATTTAAGTGGAATATTCTGTATTTCATTTTGTGCTCATTGCCTCTTGTCCTTCCACTGGATTTCACTGGGAAAAGTCTTATCTTCTTTATTCTCTCCCATCAGATATTTATATACATTGATAAGATTCCCCCTGAGCCTTGTCTTTTCCAGGCTGAACAGCCCTAGCTCTGTCAGCCTTTTATATTTCCGATGCTTCAGGCTTTAAATCATCTCTGTGCTCCTTCACTAGACTAGTTTCATTACGTCCACGTCTCTCTTGAACTGGGAAGCACAGAACTGGATCCAGCACTCCAGATGTGCCTCACCAGAGTTGAGTCGAGGGGAATGATCACTTCCCTTGGCTGGGAGCTCTCTGTAATGCAGCCCAGGAGGCTGTTGGCCTTTGTTTCTGCCAGGGCTCATTGCTGGCTTGTGTTAACCTTGGTGGACACCCGGACCCCCGGGCTTTTTCTACAAAGCTGCTTTCCAACCTATTAGCCTCAACCTGCAGTGGTGCATAGCTTATTTCTCCCCAGGTGCAGGACTTACATTGCCTTTTTCTGAGCATCATTAAATTATTTTAATTCCATCCCACTCTTCTTCTGTGGGTTTTTAGGTTCTTATTCCTGTTTTCATCATTGTTATGCATTTTTTAAAACAACAATTTATGAAAACCAGAAATAGTTCTAGGGCTAAATCTCAGCTCAGTTCTACAACTATCAGTCTGGAGTCCTTCTTTCACTTGATTGCAACCTCTTCCTGACCTCTCTGTATGTGTGTCTATATATATATATATGTGTAAACACATTTCTCCAGAGTCTCTAAAAATTGTATACCCTTAACTGAAATTAATTTATTTATTAGTGGTATGTTATGACAAGTCCAAATAATAGTGATGCTAGTTTTATGTGAGAAAGGTGGCCTAATTTTAATTTTACTACAATGACAGGTAATCTTCACAGAAAACATTGTAAAGACCTTGCAATTCTGTTGTAAGGAGATAGATGCAAAGCCACTACAAAATGACCAACTCTTTTCCAGTTACGCTTACAATCCCCGTCACAGAGACTTCTTCACATAACTTCAGTAGGGCATTTGATGGTGCAAGAGCAATCTTATGTCACCTCAACCTTCTTTTTGGATAGACTGGAAATGTCTTTCTTTATATCTGAATTTTTCAGTATGGTATTTATTTTATTATGCTCACTTGTTTCTTTTACTTTTGAAATTATGTTTTATTAAGTCTATTCTGGCAAATATACATGAAATATTTAACTTCCTGCTGTCTTCCAATAGAAAAAAGAAAAAGCATCTGTCATTAAGAAAAACAATGCCTATGCAGTGGCTGTTGCCAACTATGCTCCAAATATTACCAAGGACTCAGTGCTACCAACCATCTCCAAGAGTGCTACAACTGCAGAACCCAACAAGGCAAAACCAGAAGCGAAGCCACAAGAAGCAAAGAAGACATTCAACAGCGTTAGCAAAATTGACAGAATGTCTAGAATAGTGTTTCCAGTCTTATTTGGTACTTTTAATTTAGTGTACTGGGCTACATATTTAAACAGGGAGCCTGTCTTACTTGGCTTTGCGCCATCAACCTAAAAGCTGACTTGCACTGAGGACTTCAAGCATCATTCTAATCAGATAGGTTGTTCGCTATGTACAGTCCGACTAATAACTGCTAATCTGTGAACCATTATGTACAGTGTGTATATAAATGTCTTGTCTGTGTGTCTCCAAAGGAGGGACACAGTGTTAATTCATGGGTCTGTAAACAGATAGCACCCATGGCAAATACAGCCAGCTCTTTAAAAGTTAAACCCAGGGGACTTCTGTTAAACTAGGATTCAAATATACAGAATTATATTCTCTCCGTACAATGAAATGAAGATGTGATCCTACATAATTATTTAGGAACAGTATTTTTTTAATTTAAAGTTAAAATATTTTTCTATAAAGTAACTAATTCTACTTTAGTGAAAGAAACTCATTTAAAAAAGTGATTTTTTTAAAAGGTGCAATTGTTTCATACAATAGCAGTACCCGTGTACATAACAGAGTACGGAGGTCGTACAGTTCTGCTCTTCACAAACATTCTGGATACTAGTTAGATTGAAGAGGTAGTAAACACTACTATATGGCAAAAGCCACAAGTTTCTTACTTCTGTCCTCTTTGAAGTTTTTAATAAATTCATCTAATTGATTTCAGGGAAAAGGGTTAATCAAATTCAATATCAACCAACTTCTGCTAGTGAGATACTTGTTCTTCTCACTGTTTTATTTATTTGATGTTACTAAGCTGGGTTGTCTGGTTCAGCAAAACAGGATTTTTTTTTATTTTCATTTTTGATTTTGTTCTTAATTGGATTATTTTCAGGTTTATAAAAGCACTCAGAAATTTTTCAGGGTTAAGTTTATCAGTAATATAATATACTTTTTTTCTTTGTTTAATGTTTTCCTAAAGCCTGCCATTAAAATATTTACCTGTATTTGTCCCAGGAAGCACTGTTTTCAAGGGAAACAAGAACCATGATTTAAGTTCAGGAAATTGTCCATATAATAAGATTTACTGCTGCTTTTGTAAATTGCAACTTTACATTTCGCTGACATAACTTTACAACAACTTTGTATACTAGAAATGATTTTGCTAAGATTTGAATGTTATTTTTTTAATAAAAGGTCATGCATCATCAGTAGGCATCAACTGTATTTCATATACACAAATATAACAAAATTGGATCTGCCATTGGCAATTTTATAAGAACATTTAATACTATCAGTAAAATTGTTTTTCATCTGAGCCTTTGCAAAGATTCTTTATGCCCCTAAAGGCCTGGTAAATCATAACATAAATAATAATTGTGTACTGTATTTAGATTTTAGTATACTTGGCCAATCAAAAATATTTTGATTCACACATACATTAGCAGTTATTAGTTGACCTTTAAAAGATACACCTTTATGATGATGTCTTCTAGTAGAGACATATGTAGTCGTATAGTGTCATTTATTGCAGTTTTGTACAGTAACTTGAGTATAGTGCATAAAATAGATATGTTCAAAGTTTAAAAAAAGTTGTACAAATATTTCTAAAATCAAATAAAAGAGTATCTTAAGACATGGAAATGTGCTAAAAACAACGAAGAGAAACACCGCTTTCTTTTGCTGTTTTATTTTCTTGCTTTTTCTTTGCTTTTGATGTGATTCTGTTTTGTACTTTGTGTGACAGTATAGATGCCAAGGTCACAAATGCATATTATAAATAGAATTAATAGTTAAGACAGAGTTGACTTCAGTAAAATAAAGACATTTAGTAGGTTATAAAAGAAAGGGAGAAGCATGGACAAGGTGTGTATCCCTTGAATTTCCTCTAATTAAACTGTCAGACTAAACCTTTCTCATCAACAGTAGCTTAAAAATGAGCACTTTACTCAGAACATTAAAATAAAAATATCCTTATTTTCATATATATTTATATGTAAATGTAGATCTTCCATGTAACATGGAGATGTGTGCAATAGTGTGATTATGAACAAAAGGCTAGAAGGCAAGCAATAAAAAAAGGGTTTTTTCATGGTACAAGCATACATTTTTAAAATGTTTCATTTGTAAATTATAAATTTTCCCTTCAACATCACATTGTCCAGGTATGAATAAATATATAAATATGTACATATGTACAAATAATTGTAAATATTAGGACTGTAGAAAAATCCCTTCACTTTTAACTCTGTTTTTGGAAAAGGGCTCTGACTGTATAGTTTAATGGAGGCCCCTGCTAAAATGCTCTTGAACTTGAATAGCTCGATTATGTTTTCTGTGGCTGAGGTCTCCTTCCTGTGACCTTGTGAGAGTTCTTACCTTATGTTCACATCAGCAAGATGTAGGGACTCTCCAAACCTCATCAGACTGGGGTATGAGAAACAGAGGTTTGTTTTCTACCCTTGGCTACATCCCAGGTACTTAAACCCTTCACAGTGCTGAAACTGTTGTGTATTTCTCCATGCACGACACTGTATAGTCAGAACTCTCCCCATGCCAAATATGACTGTGCTCAGTCATGTCAAATCACCTGATATGGAAGGATTTTGCATCCTTATCCAAGAATGGGACTTCCTCAAAGGCTTTTAACAGTAAAGTCTTCTCCAACAAGGCTTCTCTGGAAAATAACTTCTGGGTAACTCAGAGCTGCATGCAAAAAGCATATCTTCAGTTTGCACAAGAAGCCCGAGGCTGTCTCATGTTAGTCAGCTCTGCTGCCACCGCTTTTATTGGGTACAACCATTTTTTCACTCACTGACCCTTTTCTCTACACTTGCTTGAGTCAGTAGAAAAAACAAGTGTTTATCACATGCTAAAGCTACATTTATCGCCCACTTATAGAGAAAAGTAGGCATACTATATAAACTCAGTGGAAAAAAAAACAATTTAAAATATTTACATGCAGTTATTGTGGGCATCAGCAAGTCTTTTAAATGGGCATGCACCAGAAAATTTAGTTAGTTGGTCTACATGAAAGCAAACTCCTTCTATGGGGAGAAGGAATATGCTTTACTGTTTCACTGCTGAAACATTTACAGTGGTCCAACTGAGTACACATAAGTTGCCAATTTGTAGGACTACCAAATGGATAAGTGAATATAAATGCAAAGATTTAAGTGAATGGGAGCCTCGTGCAAGGGATACTATAATACAAGAGTTAGGCCTTATTTTCATTTAGAATGAATCTGTGTCATTTCATTTAGTATAGAATCTGTGTCTGGGATTTTAAAGCTATTGTCACAAATTTACGTGCCAAATATCTAGAGGTTTCATATAATTTGAGTAAAACTTGCAGGTCTTAAATACTTAAAGTGGGGAGAATGAGTGAGAAAATGCAAGTCACTTCTCTATCAAAGACTTACACATGGAATCTGCCAGTGAACTTTTTGGTTGACGTATTAATCTAATTTACTTCTCCTGTTATTCTTGGGTCAGCGTGTCATATTTTATGACTTAAGAAATTAATTAAATAAATACAAAGATAAAACACTGTGGTAAAGGTAGATTGGAATTACAGTATTTCTAAATGAAGTTTATGAAATAGGCTTCCAGTGTAGTACTGGGGCACATACTTCTGGATGCGTGTGTCAGTTAATTTAACAGTGATTTATAAATCAGCATGAAAACTAGAGATCAGCACAGTTTATCAGCCAGAGTTGTCTGCTGGAGACGTTGTGACAGAAGAGTGACTTTGAAACTTCTCAATTTTGCTGTGGCAAATTAAATTACCTTCACCTGCCATATCTGGGCTAATTCAACTTGTAAATGCTACATTGTTGAGCATCTTTTAAAAAAATATTATGGTAGGTGTTCTGAGCTTTAGTTTGGGAGACTACTCATACCACTGAACATTATTCTGAATTAAGGAGCCAATTTGCCCATATAGTCACAGGAAAGAGCATCTATACACCAAACTGGAGTCTTACTGAATCGCCTTCTCTGCCCAGTCATTACAGATAACATACAGGGTGGTGAGACTTTTCAAAAGTGACCAAAAACTGTCTGCAGGAAATCAACCAGAAGCAGCAGGGAGGAGGTAGGGGTGTACGGGGGAGGAAAGGAGAAAAGAGAACACACAAATGGCTTTGTTACCATGGCAGTGGAATGTGAGATAACTGAGGAAGAAATCACTGAGGGAGGTAATGTGTATTTTTGTTTCAGCTTCAGTTCTGAGCCTTCATTGCCACATGTGAGTTGTGGGACAGTAACTTCTAGAGCACATAAACTGGAAATACTTGTATAATTCTGCTGAAATTGAGGGACATGAGTTGTGCCTTTGAAAGTGAGAGGCCTCTACTGACTGCTTTGTGAAAACAGACCATGCAATGCTGTGTGTCTCCTGCTGTTTGGGACATCTTGGGTGGAGGGAGAAAAGAAGCTTCAGGAATTAAGTAGAATTTTGTTAATTCTACACTTTGTTTTCTTAAGAAGCATGGCTTTCACTTAAGCACAGAGAGTCATCACTTATCCTCCATACCTCTCATTTTTATTGTGAAAAGTTTGTAGTGCACAAGTTTTGCCTTGGCCTTCACAAAATAGATGAAGTCTATGCTGCTGAACGTTTCCACTTCTAACAAATTTGCGTGAATTATTTCAGTGTGGATATGAAGCTGTCATCATCTATGCCCAATCATGTGTAGACACATAATGCTAAAATTTATAAAGCCATGCAATGAGTTTTAAAGTAGAGGAAAAAAACATTTTAAAATAAACCCAGTAACTTAAATAGCTTCATTTAAAAAACACAGAATATGATAACTGCACAAATGTCTAAACATATCTAAATAGAGTGTGGTATGATTTCATGTCACATATAAAGTTTTTGTCTCACACACATTGAAATGCTGAAATAATTATGTGAATTTATGTGAAAGTCAGCTCACACTTCAGCCTTGAGTAAAGGGAATTGTCCTTTATAAAGCAGTGCTAGGATTCCTTCCATCTCATCCCGGCAAGAGGGAACCTCCTGCTAGAAAACTCTTAGTGTGCAATACGACTTCAAGTTACATCCCTTTAATATCTCAATTTTTCTTTTTTCTTTTTAGTCAAGGAAACTCCCTCCACCTCATTTCTCTAGATGACCCAAACTCCCTAACAAATAGAACTTTTAATTATTTTCTAAATCAAATTATTAATTACAGCCATCTGAGAATCAGTGAGGAACTTAGGTCTTTAAGTAGTAGAAGGTAAAGGCTCAAAACTTTGTTTCAATGTATGGCTTATGTTAATCACATAAAATGTGTTTTTTCCCTCTACTTTAAAGCACTTAATTTTCTAGATTCAGATCTTTCTGGGTGAACCTTTTAACTCATGTTTTTGGAGTCTGTGATTATATCTTACTGGAAAAGGATAAACTTTGAGGGCTTGACATCTCTGATGGAGATCAGGGCAAAATTTGCATTGAATATAAAATAAAACTGATCCACATCCTCATCATATTCATCTCTATCAATGAAGTTGGTAAGGACTTTTACAGAAGAGGAGTACACCTAACAGTACACCTGGGCTCTCCTTTGGATATGGGTTGTCAGTTCTTTAATCCATGAAAAAAAGCCCTTAAAAGAAGTGTCAACCATACTGAAATACAGGACTTTCTGTCTGGTTTATTCTTGGTATTTATTAATGCCCTTTAAGAATATTGTGAAAGTGCTGTAAGTTAGGATGAGGTGATAACACTAACAAAAAGGAATTTGGATGATATTTTAAAATATGCAAGATGATACTCTTCCTCTAGTTGGAGTTGGAGTCTACATAAATATATATGATTATATTTTTATTGTTGGATAATTTAAAACTTCTATTTTGCTTTCAAATTTTAATTCTTTACATGGTGTTGTGAATACTTCACTCGGTAAGGTGTTCTGGAGTATGTCCTTATGCACTGAAGGTTTTTAATGATTGCAATGAGTGCTTTTATTCATCTGATATTAAAAGAGATGAGCTTCAACAGGTTGAAGTGTTATATTTTTTTCCAATACTTTATCCATCAAACTATGCCATTGAGGATGGATGGAAATAGCGAATGGAACAAGATATTACTTTGATCAACTGCTTTTGATATTCTTTATTAGATGTTCATTTTGGCTGAATTTATCAGTTTATAGGCTACTGTAGCTTAGCAATAGCACGGAATGCAATGTAGTATTTTACATCTATTAGACTACATATGCACCGTATCTATAAACTGTTAAAAAATCAGTTCCTAAACTGCACCCCTTCACCCTCTCCCTTCTAAATAATCACTTTATTAGGAAACAATTGAAGGCACTTTAATTTTAATGGAAGTGATTACACTAAATGTTGCTATATTTGATTTAAAAAAAAAGTAAAAATAAAGTGGGCTCTGATTCATACATGGTTTGCAATTTCTCAGCTGGGCTGGAGTCAGAAAACATTTACGCATTGTATGACAAATCTACTTTAGTGAGTCACTTAGGTGTGAAAATGTATAGGACTTGGAAAACAGGCACTCCCAGTATATTAAAAAGAAATAAGGGAATGGGAAGAATGAAACCAATAATTTTAAAATTAAACACCAATCAAATATGCACAGTAAGCAACTGCATGATTAATGTAAGTATACTTAACCTTGAACATCAATGTCATAAAATCTTCTGGGTGACAGTTTACTTATTTAGTAGGTTTCATAGTTATAAATAATTAAAGAGGATGATAATATTCTGTAATTTGTGACCTTGTTTTAACTGGGAAAATTGTTACTTTTCTAAAATGTAAAAGAAATAACTGGATTTATGTTTGAATGTGTCACTGCTTGCTGTTGAAGATTATTTATTAACCACATGCAAAATATTGCTTAACATTATCTTTTTGTACTTCTTATTAAAGTTAATTTAAATATAGCACATTTTGTATTTTTGTTTTTAATGCTTTGACAGCACAAATATTTAATTCCCTTCATGTCTTGTCTCTTAGGACTTGTGTGTGGGTTTTTCATTTTCTTGTTTTTAAACAACCCATTACAGCCTCTATGAAGGTGCTTTTTTATTAAAGACGGTATTTCCCACAAGAAATAAACAATATATTGGAAAGAAAATATTCCTCAGCTTGGTGAGAGTTTAACAGGTTTCCTATTTATATAATGAGAATACCCTCAAGTATTCATATTACAAACGGCAATGTTTCATGTTTTCTGAAGGTTATAAAACATACTGCTGCTGGGTATACACTAACCACCAGATGATGTGGAGCATAAGAAACCTCCTACCAGACAGCTTAATTCTTCAGTGGGAGTATATGGGGTAACAAAGCATACTTAGAAGCAAACAAATGACTATACTGTTAGTAAGGGTTTGGGTTTGGTTTTTTGTTTTAAAATGAGTGTTCTGATTCCAAGTCTTTCAGTGGAAAAGCTATAAATTTTTCTGGGATGGCCCTTTCTTTTCCTGTAAAGTCACATCTTCTCGTAAGAAACACATAAATGTTCATCTTGGATGATGAAGAACATGACATCTTTCTGTCCAAAAACATGGATTTGAGACATGGACTATATGACGGGTAAGGAATTGGCTGGATGGACACAGACAGAGAGCTGTGGTCTATGGCTCAATGTCCAGGTGGGGGCTGGTGACAAGAGGTATCCCTCAGGGCTTTTTTTTTGGGATTGATGCTCTTCAACATCTTTCTCAATGACACAGACAATGAGATCCAGAGCACCTGCAGCACGTTTGCAGATGACACAAAGCTGAATGGTGCAGGTGACACAATAGAAGTAAGGGATGTCATCCAGGGGGACCTGGACAAACTTGAGAAGTGGGCCCATGGGAACCTCCTGAGGTTCAGCAAGTCCAGGTGCAAGGTGCTGCATCTGGGTTGAGGCAGTCCCAGATATGAGCCCAGACTGAGAACAGCCCTGGCGAGACGGACTTGGGGGTTCTCGTGGATGAAAATGTGGCCGTGACCCATCAGTGTGCGCTGACAGCCCAGAAGGCCAATGGCATCCTGGGCTGCATCAAAAGCAGCTCAAGGGAGGTGATTCTCCCCCTCCACTCTGCCCTGGTGAGACTGCACCTGAAGTACTGTGTCCGGGTCTGGGGTCCTCAGCACAGGAAAGACATGGACATATTAGAGCAGGTCCAGAGGAGACCACGAAGATGCTCAGAGGGCTGGGACACATCCTGTGAAGACAGGTGAAGAAAACTGGGGTTGTTCAGCCTGGAGAAGAGAAGACTATGGGGAGATCTCATTGTGATATTCCAGTAGTTAAAGGGTCCTTTTTAAAAAGAGGGAGAGGGACTTTTTTACATTGGCAGATAGTGATAGGACAAGGGGCAGTGGTTTTAAACTAAGAGATTTAAATCAGATATTAGGAAGAAATTTTTTGCTCTGAGGGTGGTGAGGAACTGGCACAAGTTGTGGGTGCCCCATCACTGGAAGTGTCCAAAACCAGGATAGATGGGACTTTGAGTAACCTGGTCTAGTGGAAGGTGTCCTTGCCTAGGGCAATTTATGGAGTGCTGAGGGATTAACAGCAATGCAGAAAATGGTCTAAAATATTTTTTCAGGAAACTCTTAATCCAAAAATCAGATTGTAATAAATAAGGATTTAATTTCAACAGTGTGCTTTATGTATGGATATGAAGCAAACAAGGGCCTGACTAATATTTGCAGAGTTGACAAATCATATGGGAGAAGAAAACCATTTAACTAGATCCAGCTTGGAAAACATTTTGAACAGCTGTCCTTTGCATTTGTGGTGGATAGGAGTCAAAGTAAAAGTGAAAGATGAATATTCATAACATTTTAAATATTGAAAAGCAACTCTGCTTTCAAGTTCCTTGCAGATCTTTTGAGAGCCTGGTATAAATTACTAAAGAGGAAGGAATTTGATGTCTTTTCAACTTTCCAAAGATTAGCACCACTTTTTGCTAATGCTGGACATGAGTGGCAAATACAAAGAAACTGACAGTTTTATGAAGATTATTGTTTTGTGTAGAGCAATACATTTAACTACTGCACTCCTCCCCACACCCCCCACACCAAATCAATTGTTAATATTGGAGGTAGTAAGAACCGGCAGTAAAAATTGCCCTCAAGTCGTGGCTTGGCATATTGCTCTTAAATCTTTCTGATGGAACACATTTTCCTTCAAGACACCTTTCTGTTATTCCTTTCTACCACAGCCACCTGACACTAAACAGGTTAATGTTTTCAGAAATGACAGTGGTGGTAGTTTAGAGTCAACCATGCTTCAAGTTTCATTATAGGGAGAGTTCAGCTGTTTTTACTGCAGGTTGTGTACAACAGTCACAATGTCTCTATTTTAAAAAAAAGAATTCTGACGGCATTAATACACTAGAACAAATGTCCAGTAATGGGCCAGTGATGAGGTGGTACTGAGAATATCAAAGACTAGATCCATCTGGCAACTCTGCCGTTCACCAACGGTGAGAGTAACTTCACACCTCACACTAAGACAGAGTATTAAAAAAAAAAACAAACAAAAAGAGTTGAAAAAGACCAGGGAGATGCAGGAGGCTACCGAAGTGCATTGATGACAACTTCTTGGCAGAGGTGATGGAGGAGTCAAGAAGGGGTGGCACTCTGCTGCAGCTCATACTTACAAAAGGAATGCACAGGATGTTGATGTGCAAGCCTTGGGTGACCATGAGATGGTGGTGTTCAAGATCCCTAGAGAAGGGAACAAGGCAAAAAACTGGATATCAGCCATGAACTGCAAGAGAGCAGACTGGCCTTGATCTCTGCACAGTGCTAATTCCATTCACAGTGCCAGGCAGCTGAGGGATAGTCTTGAAAGGGTCCCTTGGTAGATGGTTCGGGAGAGAAAAGAGGTCCAGAGCATCCGGCTGATTTTCAAACATATTTTTTCTCCAACCTCAAGAAAAGTCCAACTCAGCAAGCAACAGGTCAAGCCAAGGTGGCATGAGGCCTGTATAGATGAATAAGTTTGCCTTGACTAAACTCAAATATAAAACGGTGGAAGCTAGGCCAGATGACCTGTAAGGAATATAAAGACAGTCTCTGAGTTTTTAGAGACAGCCATGGGAAAACAAAAGTCTGAGGATGGGAAGAAAGCAAATATTACTCCTACCTTCAAAGAGGGATAGAAGGAGGGTCTGGTGACCTCCAGGTCATCTTTACTTTGATTCTTGGTTGGTTTCTTTGCAATGAAACAAATACTCCTGGAAAACGTTTTCAAACATCTTAAATTCTGCAGACCCATTGAACTCCATGAGTGTGATATTACATGTGAAAGTCTGGCATCAAGGAGTGCATTTTTCCAGCAGTTCCAGCATGTAGTATAACATTACTGTTAGGGTCCTAGGACTTTTTCTAATTCTGCAGATATGTTTTTCCTACATTGAGGAGTTTAGGAAAAATTAGCTGTATCTCTGGCATTCCCACAACAGTCAACACATTAGGCAACCTCCACTATTGCCCCCTTTCTTACCTTGTGTGCTGATGTCTCATTTTGCCTTAGAACAACAGTTTCTATTCCTTGCAGTTACAAAGAAAGCCTCTGAAGTGTATGCTCAACATCAAAAGATACAGCACTCCCTGAATCTGCAGACAATCTGACTCAATAGATCACTTCTGAGAAGTGTCATTTTAGTGTGTTGTGGAAAAATCAGTTAATCATTTAATTGGTGCTCCAATTAAGACAATTTAAGTAATTTGAGCATGGAAGAGGGTTTGTTTCCTCTGCTAGGCTACAAATACATATTTTTAACTTAAGTGCTTAGGAGATGGGAAAGAGGAAATCATAAAATAAGAGCCAACTGAGATTTATGCAGTGCTACACTATTATGAATCCAAAAGAACTGAGTTTTGAAGGTTGTAATGCAAGGAAGGACATTTTTAAAAGTACCTTCTAAAGTTGTAAAGCTATAACTCATGTAAATAGTACAAACACCTGCCCTTTAATAAGGACTTTTTCCCATGTTAGGACACATACTAGAATTGCAGCCCCATTTTGGTGTTGGTAAGCAGAATTCTTTTACCCATCACAGAAAACCAGTGTATGAGAAGGCTTTTCACGTGTTTCATGACTTTAGTAGTTTCTTCTGTATTGAATGACTAGATCTCATTACACTTTGATATCTTACATTTATGACTCTAAAAGTGCATGAAATAGTCCTTTTAATGCTAAGGGGATGCAACTGAATCAATGTTTTGTTTTTTTTCCCTTTTCTATTTTCACAATGAAAATTTCAAAATTGTCCATTCACTTCTGTAGACAATTAATGTCAACAAGACAATTTCTATTTATTGTGAGCTAATCACGATGTCATAAAGAGATGACTACTTGAAATTATTGCCTTTCTCGCTACTCACATATCACACTCGTTGCTAAAGCTTAAATATTTATATCTGAAGTGTAATTGCTTTGTTGACAAGTTATAATAATGGCAAAACTTTCAAGACCTTTGAGCAGGATGCACATAACAATATTGTTTTAATTATTTCAGTGTTGCTGAAATAGTGATCATCAATGCCAAAGGAATAATCACAATTAAATGAGAATCTGCTACAAGTGACATTTTGTTAATTTTAGCAGTGTATTTGGGTTATGACAAGAAATATGTCTCAGCTTGACTTTGCTCACTAACTCCTATTGCAGATCTTATTCTTTTCCACCCAGAGTTTCTATCTGGTTTTATTGACTGGATTTTTTAAAAATAAAGGTGATTAAAAAAGGGTGATTATTCTCTTTCCACATACAAGTATTACTTCCGACATTTATTTTTTAATGTATGTCAGCATTTCATTCCTCACAGCAGTAATTATTCCTGAATCCCTTACACCTGCTCAAGCACCAATTACTATATCCTTGCATCCAATTCCATTTTACAGTAACAGTTAGTTTTTTTTTCACTGTGCTAAATGATGCAATCACAGATTAATACTACTTTGCAGAACATTTGTAAGTGTCCTTCATCAGAATTTATTTTGATCCATGGTGAAGGAATAAGTTTACAATGTCTGATTAATAGATGATACATATATTATACGCATTTAATTTGTAAGTTCATTTATTGATTACAATTTCTAAAATGTAGACCATATGTAAAATCTGAAATAAAAGCCTCTGTCTGCCTAAAGATTTCTTCAGTGGAGTAGTGGGTCATTGCATATCAGAATTACGTATCTGTATTAGAAGGAATTACCACTGAGATGATAAAGTCTGCGTCCTGTCTATTCCTTGAGGAAAACCATGGCACTTTCCTGCCCTGGTGGGCTGTGAGGGCAGGTCTGCTCTATGTGACTTTGGTTTTCCCCTCCAGGTTCTCTGGTTCCGTTGAACACCATCATGGGATCACTCTAGGAGAGAAAAGCTTAATGGCTCTCTGTCCTACATCCTGTGGTGTTCTGGTGACCTGTGACAGTTGATTTGGTTTGAGACATAGTAAGTGAGCCACCAAAAACTGGCTGAGGAAGGTAAGAGGCCTGATGAATCACCCTCTCATGGTGCGGGTGCACCAATGGAAGGTCAATAGTTGTCTCTCTGCTGATGCCATGTTGATTTTTTGCCTTTTCTTTTAAACCCCTTTTATACCTTTTTACAACTTCTGTATTCTTAGTGCTTTTTGCCTACATTCTTGGACTTGTTTGTCAAACTAAGAGATTAACATTTTAGAAGCTTTGTAATTAGGGATCAGAGTGCCCCAGACCCCAAGGTCCTCTCCAGAACACATTTTGTAAACAAAGATAGAACCATCCAGGGGAAGGTTCCTTGGGGAGGGGCGCTCATTCGAGCCTCTCATTGGGGAATTTTTGATAGATATGCTAATTAGTAGACCTATAATGATATACCAGATCTTTTGTGAGTGTGCATTGCAGTGTGCATGGAGGTGCATTTGACCTGGACGTTGTGCACCTAAAGATCCTTAAAATAAATACAAAGGTAAAATCCCTTTTTCCCTTCTAACCGTGTTTGACTTTTGATTTTAAGACCAGGAAAAGGCATCACTGCTATCTGACCAGCTCATTCATAAACTTAATTGCAGTCCGAAAGGAAGCAAGACAGAATTCAGAGAGGATGAGGACAATGCTCTCTCCTCTCATTGTAGAGGTCCAAAGCGTGGTCTTGTTGCAGCAAAGACAATGACTTTCCATAGGTGTTGTACCAAGAATTGTTTTCGAACTACCTAATCCAGGATCAATGCCAGAAGTTAAGCCTGAAGGCTTTATCTAACCTTCAAGGACCATTACTTTTTATAGTTTGCCATTTTGCATAAAAACTTCTAAAATATAAAGAATTGTTGAGGCCATAAAATAACTTGTGTATCTGTTTAGCAGACCTTTGACTCGGTATCTGAGTGAATTCCCCTACCGAAGCACCATTCTCCCCCTCAAAAAATGGTTTAATTTAAAGAGCAGAGAGCTAAAACACATCTGTTGTAGGGTACAGTACCATAGGAAATCGAAGAAAATGAAATATGCAAAGCATCTAAGAAAATAATTACTTTAATTGAGAAATAATTGGAAGGAGCGAAATCATTCAAGAAGAATACTTCAGGATAATGACTTGCACTTTTTTCATAGCAAATTACAAAAAAAAAATCTTGGCAATTTGGTATATTATTTGTATGCTTAAATATTTTGAATGGATTTTAAAATTAAAATCTTAGAAAATGTTCTTGTTTCTAATGCAAACTGGCTCCTCGTTTGACATACCTTTAAAGAATTGATGCTTATCATCTTCTTTTGCAGTTCAGAAAATCTGACTTCATAAAGGAACATGATTTATTGACACATCTGTTTTAAAAAGCAGTTCAGCAAAAAGCTCAACAGATAGATTTCTTGCCAACTCAGAAATATCTTCATTTAAGTAAAGTCTTAAATTAGGGTTAAAAATGTAGATTGCACAAAGAACATTGTATACACAAGCATGAAAACTAAGTTTCATTCATAGCGAGCATCTATAACAAAAATAAGTGAGAAAAGTCTTCCATGAGAGAGATCGCTGGTTCTTTAAGGATTATTTTTAAAGTAATTATCATTAATACTTCGAAAAATAATAAGAATACCTGAATAAGCTTTCCATCTCACCTGCTCATACCACTGTGTAATACTCTTTAAAGCATAAAAATACTTAAGAGGCACCTGTATTTCAGTAAAATTTTTGTGGGTTAAGAATGTGTATTTTCATTTCATGGACTATTTCCCTCATTGTGAATCAGAAACTCATTCTAGGTAATTGTCATTAGTTAGATAATTGGGGAGTAACTCAAAGTTATTTCACACAGAAAGCATCAGAATGTGAATATCAGTACCTGTACTATATGTGAATAATTTAAATTAGTATATACATGTTTAGGAAAAGTTATTGCTATTTTCAATAGGCAATATTTTGAGGCAACTCACATCCTGATGAAGTCTCTAAATAAACAGAGCCTTGACTTAATTTCTTCCCCCAGGCAGATGATGGTGCAGATGTGCAGCTTCAACGGGGCATGTTTCCCTCTGACAGAGGCATGCATGAAAAAGAAGAAATACGGATTCTTTAAAATTAATGAAAAACCATTTTTTGTGTGTTGTTCTTCTTCTATACTGGTTTTTTCTCTAAAACATTAATACTTAGATGTGCTTTTTATCTGGAAGTCATCCCACAGAGATTTTGGAAGAGGGGGCTGTAGTTGATTAGACTTTATACTTAACAGGGAGCTCTTGTTGCAGCTGACTTTTAGAAAATCTTCCTCTGCTTAAAGTGCCTCCCTTTTGTTCTTGCAGTGTTCTATCAGATTACAAGAGGCTATATAACAAAGGAGAGATTATGTAATAATGTACCACTTCAACTAAAATGTATTTCATATTCATTCTTCAGTACTATATATCCCTTTCATAGTCATATTTCATAGTCACCATAAATAAATTCAGGGTTAGATTGTACCTCTCAAGGTGACTTGTTCAGGATAAAGGCAGTTGTTACTGTGTTTCAGCTCTTTGTAATGCATGTACAAGGCAAGGAGGGTTTTATCAAAAGAAAAATACTTCAGTTTTGTGCTTTTTTTCTCATAGCAGAGAGTCAGACAAACAGAGCTATTGAACTTGTACTTTCTCAAGGGAAACTTGCTGAACAATTGAGGAGGAATAGCTTTTTACAAAACCAGTTTGTTTAGATTCCATTTGGTTAAGGGGTTTTTGTTTGCTTTTGTTTTTTCCTAACACATCTAATCCCGAATTCTTCCTTAGTTTAGTTAAAAAGAATTTTTCATTAGGGTCAGGCTTTTCCAGTACTTTTCCAATTCTTTACACCTTCAAACTTTTCTGAAAATAATTTGTTTAAATTCCATTCATTTGGGGTTTTGGGGGTTGTTTTCTATTAGATTTTGGTGTTGGTTGTTTTCCTGACATGTTTCATTCTAGTGAATTTCTTCTTAGCTTAGTGAAATGAATTTTTCCTTGGATTCAATACATAATATCATATTTCTTTCTATAAAAGTATGAGAGCTTACAAGACCATTTCTGAGTCCCCCTATCTCCCCTCAAACCTAAGGAAGATTAGATTCTATGCACCTCTTATTTCTGAGGCACAGAACTCTGAGGAAGAAACATTTTTGTTTACAGAAACTACCGTATGCGTCAGAGAGAAGTCAGGCAAAATAACAGGCAAACCTCAACTACATAATACCCTTTGCAGATGGTTTGAAGGTATGAAGGCGTAAGCATTTATAATATATGTAAAGCCATAATCCTTTCCTTAGCTTTTCTGAATCATCTGAGAAATTCTGTCTTGTTCCTGTAGGCTGGCTCAGCCACTGGCTCAGGGAGGGGATGCTCCGAGGTTTTTGGAGCTGCAGGTGGGTGCAAAGAGCACAGTGAGCCTCCTGCAGGGCAGCAAGGGCAGGGAGGGAACTGCCAGCTGCCAGGGTGTTTGCTGTCTCCTCTTTTTCCCTTACAGACTGACTTAAGACTGCGCAGGACAGGATGCAGGGTAGTGTGACCCATCCTTCTGCAGCAGAAGAGAGGGTTTGTGTAAGATGAAATAGCAGCAATGAAAGTTATTCCAAAAATCCATGGTGGAGGGTTACAGTGAGTTTTCTGGAGACACTGGAGAACTTACCAAGACATCAAAGAAAACACGCATTTAAGTCAAGCAGAGGATCCATATCATTAGATTTTTTTTCTACAGAAACCAAAATTTGCTCAGAAAGGGCCTAGAGACAATTCAAACCCTTATTAATTCTCAGCAAATCCCACATTAGTACTTTATAATAAAAATGATGGAGTACATTTGTTGTGTTAAGAAGATAGCCGGGTACCTTAGAAGCACTTTTGGGAACAAAATTCCCTCTAGATGCATCAGATGTAAGCAATCACTTTACCTGGTGTATTTTGGCAAAGTAACTTGCTGTATTTTTTTCCATCAAGAAGTGATTGGAATTGTTTAAGTATTGGAATAATGCAGGAGAAAATTAGAATTGTAACAAGTGTTAAATATCCCTAAAGGAGCTTCTTGGCTCAGTAAACTCACAATATTTTTATAAGGTATATTTAACTTAAATTTATTTAAGATATTTTCTACCTCTTCCAACTTGCATGGTGTCTCAAATTATTACTGAAATGTTGTGTGAGAGCGTATATTAATTCTTGCATATTGAACTGATCTTCAGGGAATTCTCTTAAAGCAGATCTCATTGTATCTCTTGGTAAAATACAGCTCAGAGTTTTACAATTTCCTTTCCTTCAGTATTTCCATTCCCAGTTCAGTTAGTACGAATTGCATGAGAAATAATTTTATCTTGTTTGCCCTTTACTTGCCCCACAAGAATTCTTCCCACTTACTTTGCATGCACAAAGAACTGATCTGTACTTCCTTGTCTGAGCAGTAAGAGTGAAATGGTCCCATCATTTCCTTCCCTAGAAATAATAGCAAAGAAAGGTCAACCTCAAAGTCTCGTTTCCTCAGATACCTCTTCTTAAGTTTGATTTTGAGATTTGTGAATCTTTTGTTAACCCAAGAGGCTCTTCCCTCCCACATTAAGAACCTCCTAGGAGCCTGCAGTGCCCTGCTGCTTGTACTGCAGCCATGGAAGGGTAATTGCTGGAGTGTTGTGTGACAAATATAATTCCTCAGTTCTGTTACAGTTCGTATTCCTAGTAAATTTATGTACACTACTTGCTTGAATTTTAGTTGTGTTTTCACTGGCGTGAGCATTTTATGTTTTTTGGCAAAAGAACATTTCTAGCCTGTTGGCTGTAAACAGTTGTTTTGTTGGAATGTTAGAGCTGCTGCACAATATCTAGTCACCACAGCATCTGCAAGATGCTGTGTTTAAAGCCCAGCTGGTAACTTTGCAATTAATTTTAAGTGCGGGTGGTTTGTTTTCCATTAGAGAGGCCTTTACATAGCGACAGGTAGAGTTGGGAGATGACTAAGCATTAGCTAAGCTCAGTGCTGTGTACTATAAATGATGAGGGAGCACAAGCAGCCTTTTTTATCCCAGACACCTTCATTTAGGGTATGAAAAAAGACTTGGGACATATATTAATACCCAGGCAGTGACTTTGCTCTGCAAGAGCTGTCTTTTAAAAGACTTGTTTGTCTACTACAGTATCCAAGAGTTATTTCTTTTCCGAAAAGGACTTTTCACACTTAGATGTCATTTCAGTCTTGAAGAACTACTACTTTAATCTGATGAATGCTGGATGGTCCCTAAGGGATGTCAGGACACCATTTAAAGTCAGCTTTTATAGGTCTTTTATGCTTTATGACTTAAGACAGTATTTTGAAGTGGAAAGAATGTCTACGAAGTAGGTACAGGGAAAACAAATTAAAAATTATGCTTAGGCAATTCAGAATGAGGAAAGTAACAAACAAACACATTAATAATTTGCAATATTTAAAAACAAGCTACTGTATTACTCCTTTTAAAAGAAATTTCCTGAAGATATTCTCCTTTAAGATTATTGATTTATGTTAAGATGCAGATTATTTAAGATTTCTGTAAAGGAATCAGACACATCAGGGACGTAAAAAGACATGGATTCTCTGGAAAGGACTTTTGCAAGGGTTATGTGTTCAAGGGGCTGCTATATATTATTTTTAAAAGTGCTTTGGTATACAAAGTAGTTTGTTGTTCTTCAGTAACTCTGTCTTGGTCTGACTGGCCATGATTTTTATAAGGGATTCCAGAAGTTAATTTCATGAGCATTTGTCACTAATTTATAAACACTTGTTTCATGCAGTAGTATTCTTCTACTAGTGAAAAATAATAATTATACTCAAACAAATATCAAAGATATAAAGAACTTTTTTCTGTGTTATTTCCTCACAGAAAAGTCTCAGAAATATTGTAATTTTAGATAGAAGTCTTCTGTAGACAGGAAGAAGTAGGACTTTCTGTGCAAAGGGAGGAGTTTGATCTCAGGTGCTTTACAGGAGCATTGGAAGAGGAACTGTGGAAAAGACAAACCCTCCAGGCAGACTTGCACCAAGATGGCATTACCTGTTCATCTGCATTTGTAGCAACTGGAGCATGCAGGCATTTCAGAGACGGACAGGAGGTCAAACGGTGTCTGTATGAGTGAACTGAGGGCACAGGTAACTTCTTTGCATGTGACACAGGCCTTCTTACTTGTGCAGCTTGGGAAGCACCACTCAGTGACAGCAGCTAGCTAGTGCTGTGAAGGCTTGTGCTCCTCCTTTGCTGTAGCTTGTGCCCTTAGCCTTTTCTATCCCTGCTTGTTTCCAGAGCATTGGGGTGTTAGGACAGCCTGTGGCAGAATTGCCACTATTCTTATTTTGATTGCAATGGCATCAAAAGTGATGAAACATACCTACTCACTAGGCCTTCATATATGCACAGCTTTTTGTTAAAAGAAAAGCTATCCTTACAATTTTTCTATCATTACATTGTATCAATATGTAGAGAAGAATAAATAATACATAAGATATGCTACATAACTTTAAGGAGCAGTGCATTCAAATTACAATTAAGGATAAGGTGGCAGACCAAATGCTTTGTGTAGTGCATGTGGGCTAATGAAACACACACCTCATGCAAACTCAGGAACTTATTGTTAGTCCAATTAAAGTATTAGAAATCTAATCAAAATTGTATTACTAATCTAGCTACAATGATGCTAGCACATACAGTTGAAATTATCCAATTACAAAAATTTCTCATTTATAATACAATTGAACACAGATTTCCTAGTCTCTTTTACACACACCCCTGTTATTCTGGGTCAGTAGATTGATGGAGTTACTGTTAAGCAGAATACAACAGGGGAGTGTAGTGGTACTTTGGGTCCAGCATCTGAGATGCTTCACTGACGGAAAAATGGTGGTTATAGTAGGACTTCTTCATCATTTCTGGCTTCACTTGGTGTTATATTTATGTGTTTACTAACAAAATTGTTTGCTCTTTCTTCAGTGGTCTCAAAATTCTTTGTTATCATTGGGTTTTAGTATATAAAGTGCATTTTCCATGTGTTAGATACTTGACTTTTGCTGTCTTTGTTACCCCTATATCCAGTACTACCCTGGTCTGCGGCCCTAAGGGTTCTGATGCAATCCTGCTCTTGCACTTTTAAGGCCCATTCTGCATCTTGTTCTTGAATTTTTGGAGACTACTGTTTTTCTTCAAAAGCCTGGAGCTGTTCTTTGCCAGGAATGTAGCAGTATATTAGCACAATCCAGTCAAGCACACAGTCTCATTCAAGGGTAACTCAAGGGTTCACGCCACAAAAAGGAATGCTCTACAGGCACATCTATTCGTATACTGATAAGTTTCTGTAACTACACGTTATTAATACTTATTCGTTATGGCAGTATCACTGTTACCGAAATTGCTTTACCAGAGGAGGGATTGCAGTCACTAGAAATGGAGTAGCTATTTTAAAAAGTTTAAAGCATGTTACCTTTGGTGTTTATAACTTGTCAGTATGAGTTAGTAGCTTCTAGAGCTAAGGGCAGATTTGAACAGTTGAACTCAAATCCTTAGTGCACTTTGCACATTGTCAAAAGCTGTGTAGGATTAACTGTGGAGTAATTCTGTTTGAGTGCATTGCATGTGAAAAATTCATTGGTAGGTAGGACTGGGATGCTATTTCTAAGTCATTGATTCCAGCTTGTTGTTATTACAACCATAATTTAATTCTGGTCACAAACAACAGTTGTTTAAAATCCATTTATGTTTTGCATGGGTATTTACACCACCTTAAGCAGGTTGGTAACAGAATGAGGGCAGGCCAGTATGTTGATAACCAAGCCCTCTCCCATTCAAGATCAAACATTTTGACAGTTACGTATTTAAAATATGATTTGGAATTCCTTAGTGAAAACTGTGGACTGGCTATATTAGAAGAAAGAGCTATATAGGGAGCTATTGAAACCTAAAATTCTGATTGAGAACCACATTGCAAATTGATCATTAAAGCAATGTACCTCATCTCCTATCTCCTGCAGTTCTTTGTTGAACAAGTGCTAAGTGCTCTTTGCTTTCAACTTGTCTGTTTGACAAACACAACCATGGTAAATCCAAAGCAACTGCATTTAATCTCTGCTTTGCTTGGAATTTTTCACCATTTTTTCAAACTTGATGCAGACATCGTGTACTGGCAAGCTTGTATGCTTTCTCCAGCTATTTCAGCTGCTCTAATATACTATCTTACATTTGTTTCCCTCCAAAAAGACATAAATTGATACCACAGATGTGTTTCTGCTATCCTGTGTGGTAGCTATATGGGAATAAGGATGAAGAATCTGCATTCAACAGAAGATTCCAGGCCTGCAAGCGTGAGCAATAGTTTGAGATCCCACAGAAAAGCAGAAATGTGAAATTTAAAACAAGAGTAGAAGTTATAGGTAAGTCACTATTATTTGGAGATCTGAGGGCTATAAATGCTTTTGTAGCCAAGGATGAAGAACTAAAATGGAAAACTCGCATGACTGAAGTGCTGCAGTGGATGGCTACATGCTCTTCAGAAGGGACAGGCAAGGAAGGAGAGCTGGTGGGGGACCTTGTATTTTAGGCAGTTTTTTAATTGTCTGCTATTTTAATGATGGTGATGATAGAGTTGAGGGTTTATGGGAAAGAATCAGGGGACGTCTAACAAGGCAGATGTCCTGGTGGGAGCCTGTGATAAACTACCAGGGTAAAGAGGTAGGTGAAGTATTCTATAAGTGGCTGGCTGATGTTTCACAATTGCTAGCCCTTGTTCTTGTGGGAGACTTTAAAGCGCTGACTGTCTTCTGAAAACTCAACACAGAGGAGAGGAGGTGGCCTAGGAGGTTCCTGGAGTGTGTGGAAGATAATTTCCTGACACAGCTGGTGAGCAAGCCTACCAGGGGTGGGACCCCTTAGACCTGGGGTTTGCAAGAGAGAAGGGCTGGTGGGAGATGTGGCGGTTGGAGGCTGTATTGGACACAGTGACCATGAAATGATAGAATTCTCAATTCTTGGTGAAGTAAGGAAAGTGGTCAGCAAAACCTCTGTGTTGGACATCCAGAGGGTGGTCATTCACCTGTTCAGAACAGTTCAGAGAGACCCCTGGGAAACAGACCTTAACAACAAAGGAGTCCAGGAAGGTGGGAGATACCATAAAAGGGAAATCTTAAAGATGCAGGACCAGGCTGTCCCTATGTGCTGAAAGACAAACCATCATGGAAGAAGACTGATTGAACAGAGGGCTTTTGCTGGAACTCAGGGAAAAAAAAAAAGTTTATGACCTTTGGAAGAAGGGGCAGGCAACTCAGGAAAAATACAAGGGTGTTGCTAGGCCACGTAGAGAGAAAAATAGAAAGGCGAAAGCTCAGCTAGAACTCAATCTGGCTACTGCTGTGAAAGATAATAAAAAGTGGTTTTATAAATAGATTAACAATGAAAGAAGAGAAAAGGAAAATCTCCATCTTTTATTGGATATGCAGGGGAACATTGTCACCAAGGATGAGGAAAAGGCATGAGCTACTTAGGTACTCCATACTTGTCACCAAGGATGAGGTACTTAATGCCTTCTTTACCTCAGTCTTTCACAGAAAGTCTAGTTATCCTCAGGACAACCAGCCTTCTGAGTTGGTAGACAGGGATAAGGATCCCCTGCAACCCAGGAGGAAGTAGTTAGTGATCCGTTCTATTCAGACACTCACAAATCTGTGGGGCCACTTGGAATTCACCTGTGGGTTCTGAGGGCACTGGTGGAAGAGCTCACCGAGCCACTCCGTAACTTTTCATCAGTCCTGGTTAACTGGAGAGGTCCAAGACATCTGGAGGTTTGCCAGTGTGATGCCAATCTGCAGGAAGGGTCAAAAGGAAGATCTGGGGAAGTACAGGCCTGTCAGTCTGATGTTGGTGCCAGGGAAGGTTATGGAACAGATCATCTTGAGCACGATCACACGGCACATACAGGACTGCACTGCAGAGAGAAGAGCGCAAGAGGCTGTACAGTGAGCTTCCAGGAATTAAGTGAACATCAGTAATTTGTCAGAAAGAGTAATTAGCAGTAGTCCTAGCTACAGCAAAAAATATCTAAAGAAATGGGAGGGAAGCACTAGGCACACAGATAAACTGTATGCTCTCTATGAATTTGAGAAGAGAAACTGAACCTTCCAAAAGATAATTACCTTCATCTTCATGGACTACACAGGGATTTTGGGAAATAAATTGATTAACCTAGGTACTTCAGAACAACATCGAATCAAATGTATGTCACATTTATCTAATCACTTGCTAAAATTGGTATCCTAGCTGTTTACTTACCAAGTGTTTAACTACCAAAATATCAATGACATTATAAATATCTGTTTTCACAGACACAAATGCAGAAAAAAAACAGAAATATTTTTATATTGATTGGGAAAATGCTGAATTGCAAATCAGAGAGTGTGATGTTATAGAGTAGTTATACAACATCAAGCTTTTTAATAGTGGTCACCTACTTAGTTGATGTCAGAGTAAGGGTAACAAGGAATCATTTCTGCTGATGTGAGATGGCAGTCCTTCAGTCTGAAGAATGAGTCTCACAGCTGATGTTTGTTGACGTATTTATCAGATTCAGGGACAGCACAAATGTCTAGATCAACAAAATGAGCTTGGCTTTCACTCGCACATCCAATAGGTAGGAAGGTGCTGTGCAATAGGATTGCATGGGCTGCATCTATTTTGCAGGTAAACAGAAGTGTGCAGGGCTGCCTATTCAGGTACTACCATGAGCTACGTCTGCACCAACCCCAAATATATTAGATTTATATCTATAATGGCATACTCATTGTTTCTTGCCTTTTCTTTCTTTTTTAAAACCTCTACAAAGACAAACAAAAGAGCTACTAGATTAACCTGGATATAATAACAAGAAGAGGTTCAGCAATATGATTTTCTCGTACTCTATAGGAAAATTACTGTTAAAAGCCACCACCACAATTTACAATGTGAGAGTAGTGCTTGTGTGTATAGTAGTTACTTTACTTTTTCTGACCCATTTGTCCCAGAAGCACCAGCATTGCAGTCATGACCCTGTACTTACAGCTGAGAGAACAGGACCACTGTGACAGAGTGCTGAGGCATATGTGCTAATTAAGAAATGTGGTAACTTGAACAATGTAGGATAATAAATCAGTTTAATTTTAGATTAGCACTTGGTTACTGAAACAATTTTGCCTGTTCTCAGGAGCATCTTTCGATTTGTGGACACTGACGTTACTGAAGTCAAGTTGTGCCTGCCTGAAGATAAGCTATAACTTGGACTTAAGCACTTTGCTTTCCAAACACACATACCAGTAAACCATACAGATGACTTCTAAAAACTTCACTTTTTTTTCCCCTAGGGATAGACTAAAAAAGCAAGATTGTTTCAGTATAGTGATTTTTTTTTACCAGATTGCTTCTCCATGGTGAATTTAACATTATTTCAGGGAGCATTCTTACAGGATAAAAGCTTATTTTGCTGTCTTGAAACACCTCTAAACAATAAAAAAAACCATTAACAGATGTAAGGTAAGATGACATTAGGTACATCTAGTAACACATCCTGCCATTTTATGTTACCCAAGCTCTATTGAGATGCAATTTAATCTTTGGATTTATTTTCAATACATTCTTAATCATCAATGGCTTGAATAGGATTATTAACTCATCTGTCCTCAACAGATGCAGTGTGTTAAGTCACAAGTTGTCACAAGTGTTGAAGACTTGTATGCTTGTGAATAAGCAGCTTATTCTAAGCCCAAACAAGAAATAGGTGCTCCTTGCTAACACATTCACATGAGGTTCCAGCCAGAATACTTGCT
This sequence comes from Dicrurus megarhynchus, assembly GCA_013399195.1. Lineage (NCBI taxonomy): Eukaryota > Metazoa > Chordata > Aves > Passeriformes > Dicruridae > Dicrurus > Dicrurus megarhynchus. Next base: position 328,527 of record VXAD01002625.1, on the reverse strand, counting down.
GCTATCAAAAGTCTCCATCATCCTGAAAATGCGAGCTGCTTTCCTTCTTAAAGACAACTAGTGTTTACCCACCATTACAAAAGTGTTCTGGGGACTACACCACTGCTATTCAAGAGTATTTTGCATTTCAGTAGGCTCTGGCAATCCCTGGTTTTTGTACAGCTATGATTCACTTTATCTGGGCTTGCACAGGGACTACTGCTTGGCACAATGTGATTGTGACCCAAAGCCAAGAGATAACCGGAATGTGTCTTTTCCATTGGTGCTACATTTATGTCTTGGTTCTGGCCAGGACAGGGTTAATTTTCTGCAGTAGCCGGGAGGGGGTGTGGCCAGGGCCCAGATGTTATTTGACACCACCTCACCTCATTGTTGGTGGGGAAAGGAATTTTTTTTTCTCTCTCCACTGAAGAAAGGGATCCTCCCGGTTGAGTAAACAATGCGGTGATGGAGTGGTCTGGTATTTGTTTATTGTTGGGGGCTTTTCATGCAAACCGTTTATTCTTCCTATACCTTTTGTTGTTATTCTTGTTGCTGTTACTGTTTGCTTTCTCATCTCATTGATGTTTCCAGTTCTTATCCCAGCCCATGAGGGGAGTGGGAGGGGAAGCAGTATGTGGATTTAGTGAGAATACTGAATTGGAGAATGCCATTACTAAGCAACAATCATTTGTTACAAGGGGCAGATCTTACTTTGTTATAGACCCAGCGTGTGGAGCTACAACAAAGCTGAGCAAAAGTCTCCCATTCTTGCCATGATCTCCTGAGAGAGCACAGCTGGACTTCAGGTAGTGCTCACAACCAGGCTACAAATGTCAGAACCTGGAGGCAGGACTTTATCAGATGACAGCGTAGCAATCTGCTAGAAGAAATTTGTGGAATGAGCAAAGCCAAGCAAGGTTCATGATGGACACAAGGCTCTGCAGAACCCTGACACTGAAAAGTGTGTCTGTCTTTATATTTTCCTGTCTTTTTCTGTCTTTTCATAAGATTTTCTACTCGAACCCTACACTTTTGACCAAGTGGACTGTGTGCAACTAGCTCAGAAATTTAATAAGGTAGTTTGAGAAATTGTACAAAGTCTCTGATACTACAGTGGCTACTTCGGAAAATGTCTGGGGTGAAAAAGATTCAAGTTGGAAAAATGGAAGTAGGGGTATAGTCCTCTGAAAAAAATCTTTTCATAGCAGAAATAGTGTGATGCAGGAACAGCTGCAAATTCTGCTGTAGATAGGTCTCCAGGTCCTGGTATTGATCTGGAAGGAAGTAGGAACTGTCATAGGATATTATGAGTTGGAAGGGACCCACAAGGATCATCAAGTCCAAATACTGGCCCTGCAGAGGACATCCCCAAAAGTCACACCAGGTGCCTGAGAGTGTTGTCCAAGCACTTTTTGAGCTCTGTCAGGCTGGTGCTGTGACCACTTCCCTGGGGAGCCTCTTCCAGTGCCCAACCACCCTCTGGGTGGAGAACTTTTTCCTGTTATCTGGCCTAATTCTTCCCTGACTCAGCTTCAGGCCATTCCCTCGGGTCCTGTCACTGGTCACCAGAGAGAAGAGATCAGTGCCTGCCCCTCCTCTTCCCCTTGTGAAGATGTTACAGACTGCAGTGAGGTCTCTCCTCAGTCTCCTCTTCTCCAGACTGAACAGACCAAGTGCCCTCAGCTGCTCCTTATACAGCTTCCCCTCCAGATCCTTCATCATCCTCATGGCCATGTCTTGATGCTCTCTAATAACTTTATGTCTTTTTTGCATCGTGGTGCCCAAAACTGCATGCTATGACAAAGATTTATGGAAGATAGATCATGGAAATTCCTCAGCTATGGGACAGTGTCAAACTCTGCACAAATGGCAGCTTCTGCTCGACACCTGTCATGAGCCTGTAGCACATTGAAACTGGCAGCTATTAACATACTGAAGCCTTTGCAATACTTCCTAAAAAAGAAAGGTGAGTCTCTGGGTGGACAATGTTTTGCCAGGAGCTAATGAGCATTTATGGAAAAAAAAAAAAAATTAGTAGTTTAGAAGAAATATTTTAAAGTAAAGGAGATATGAAACAAAATAGATGAGAAAATTAAATTATATTTTATTTTATTAAACCAGATTAAATTATAATTTTTTTTCCAGACTAAATAAAGCTGTTTTACATGGCTAATACAGTGTGATAACTGAGGTGAAGCTTCACAAAAACATGCAGTGCTTTTAACAGCTATCAGGGAAATAAGAGACTCTGACATACAGAGTATCATTTGCAACTCAGCTGAAGCAGAAGATAATATAAGTATCACCTATCTTGTCAGTGGTATTATTTTAGGAGATACGTTCAAGAGAATGATCCTTCTCTGGAGTAAATCAACCATTCTTAAGAATAGTCATCAATGATGCAAACCAAAGCAGCTGTTTCATCAGTCTCCAATCAAAAGGGTGAATTGATATTGATAATCGTAACTGATAATGGCCTTCCTGAGAGCATATGATAAACCATAAGATAATTCATCCACTTTCAAAAACAGTTGATTTCTCTGTTATTCACTTGAATTATCTCTGCACAGCAACATTTTTTTGTCCTGCTAGAATGATGAATTTTCATTATATGCAAATGCTAGAATATGCGAGCTGGTGATTAAAGACAACCACAGAAAAAAGACTTTCTCTAGGAGCAACAGACCTAAGACTAAGGATCTTCTAGTCCTATTTTCTGGTGTTGTTTGAGAGGGAAAATTGTTCTTCTCTGGGACATGTTTAAAAAATATCAAAATCAAAGCACTTTCATAGTGATGATGCAATGAAGTAGTTTTGAAAACATATAATGAAATACGTATTTAAAATATTGGCAGACTTCTGCATTATGACACAGTGGAATATGCATATATTTTTTAACCTCCGTGCTATCCCAATGCTGCTAAATGTTGAAATGTTTGATATGATCCACAAATGATTTTTGATAATCAACAGTATTTTCCTTACACAATCTAGTGAGGACCTGTCATAATAGACTACTTTTTTTCTCAATAATTAAACTAGGAAGCAATGCTGGTTTTACATAAAGTATTCTGACCCATTCCTACAACTGTAAATAAATCTATTGACCTGACAGCTGAATTTACACCAAGGACAGTATTGTAGGACAGTTCTGTTTGATTATGTAGTGAATATCCAATAACAATTAAAATAATTTGAAGCTCAGCCAGATCTCTGCTTATTTTTCTAGGAAGCATAGGAAATACTTATAACTGTGATATATTCAATTTGGTTATTAAATATTTGTTTTTTAAAGTAGTATAGTAACCAATAATTGGAAGATGGAAAAAGAACCTTAAGAAAAATGGAGATGCAAAAGGATAAATTTAGTGCAACTTTAGAGAATGTAAAAGGCAGCAAAATACAGTCTAATATACCAAAAAGCAATCTCTAAATATCTGAGGCTTTTGTTAAAATTGAGAGACCTAGAGGTCAATTAATAGCAATTGTAGAAGTTCAGCAAGTGACATAATATATTGCAGAGAGAGTGTTAATATTCTGGACAGAATTATTTCACCCTTCCTTTAGATTTGCTATGGGATACTGTTACCAAGAGTTTAAACTGTCATTCTGGAGAAAATGTTTTCCAATTATCAGACAGACCAGCCTTATGAGGAGACCTTTTTATCTCTCGTGCTCTGCAGATTTACAAACTTCTTATACTCTAAGGAGGATTGCTCAGGATAGGGTGTACTGAAAAGCCACTTTCAACTTTCAACAAAGGCTGAGCCAAGTATCAACCAAATCTTTTTGAAACCGGAGAAAGTACAGACCACAGTCTTTGCCTGCCCCATTATTTTTCATTTTCACATGTCTTTGTCCTCCTGATCTGGCTGGAACAGTAAGTGCTCACAGTAGTCAGGTAGAACAGCTGCCCTGTTAGCCTCTAACAAAATAAGACCAGACAGATAATCAAATAGTATTCACCTGAGAGCATCGTATAAGCTGTGAAATTATTCTTATCCTTAACCATTTGAAGGAAATTTTCATTTTAGCTGGAGATAAGAGGAATCAGCAAAATGAAAAGATTTCTTTGCTATTGGATTTCAAAATATGGGTGAATATACATCAAACACACATTGGCATCCTGTTTTGCCATGATTCATGCCAGGGTCCTAGTCCTCTAATAATTCCCTGTGGCTTTGGCTCCATTGGCAGATACTGGAGTGAAATAGAAGCAGATCTTCAGAGACAGTCCATTGGTACTCAGAAGCCAGCACTCACAGTAAGTGTGGTTTGGAGGGGATTTACTTTAGACTAGCTCCAATCTAGTTCCATAGATGGAAGACCCACTAGTGCTGGAGCCCAGCACACTCCAGCAGTCCTGGTAAGCCCATCCAGAGAGATGCTGCAATCATCTTCATGTACTTCAAGGCCCACTTTTGAATTGAACGCTCCTCATTTGCACTGAAGCGCCAACCTGTACCATGTACTCCTTGTACATTTGTGCCAGTGGGGTTCACTGGGTTGAACTGCGTCACTTCCTTGACCGGGAAAATAGAGTACGGACTGGAGAAGAGTTTGAATAGCGCTCACCTCCTGCACATGACTTTGGGGTTATCCAAGCTGGATTTAACTTCCTAAATGACCTAGAGTGTATCTTGATGTCCAAGTCCCCTGTAAGATTCCCTGCCTTGTCTGCAACATACACGTGCCTTGCACTTGGAAGTACCTCTCTTCTCACTGGTCACCATATTCCCTGTCAAAGTCTGCTGACTTCGAAGGTGTGTCTTGAAATCCAGGGTCCTAGTCTGTTTACTGATAGGTGAGGGAGAAGCAAGATAAAATTGTGCTCTTAGGGTGAGGAAGAGTTAGGGATTGTGGACTTATGTCTTGTAAAACAGGAAAGATCAAAATGTATTCATTTGCTGTTTGCTGGCCCATGTTGTAAATACTTGAAGGTATAGTGAAAGGCAATGACAATATTAATAGACCAAGGGAATGTTTGTGATTTGAAGTTATCTTTCTGTACCTAAGCACTTCAGCCTAGTTACCTCAGATGTGTCTATACTTCAACTTTTCATTTCATCACAACTTAAAGTGTAACATGCTAAATGTAAAGGAATATCATCTTATATGCTGTAACACTTCCCCTGGATGCAGAGAGGTGCAGTCTTCTTTCTTCATCAGTTTTTCTCTACTTGAGATTACTTCTCTTGCTTAATTTTTAAGTGCAGCTGAAGATGTACTGTTAGTAATCATTTTAATGAGTAATGTAAGTGAGCAGTTAAATCAATGTACTGGAGATGAAATCCTAATTCAAATAGTATTTAGTTATGAAAAGTGAGAATTTTGTAATTTATTTTCTATTAAGATGTTGACTGTTTCACTGAAAGCGATTATTTTGTGGTTCAAGTCACAATATAAAAGCTGCACTGAAGCTCCATTTCTTCATCTTTCTGTTCTCCTCCTGTGGATATCCATCACCCTCAAATTTAAAGGCCCCTTTTAAAAAGGCCAGTACCAAAATGTTTGCATTAGTTGTATTTATTCTTGAGATGTTTTTCACATTTATTGTAACACTAGGCTACTATGCTGTTTAAGATTTTTGTTTGATTTATATTAAATATTCAGGTAGGGTTAACCATGATGATGCATATTTAAAAGCACTTTTTCTGAACTTCCCTAAAAAGAATGAAACTGTTTTCATTTGGGTTGCAGGTTTTAAATACCACACGTGATTCTGTTCTTATGTTTGTGCTTACTCAAATGCAAGCACAGAAATGTCATGTGTGTACTTTTTGAGGATGTCCCTGACTGTGACAGGGGGATTGGACTAGATGACCTTTAAAGGACTCTTCCAACCCAAAGTATTCTCTGATTCTATAAATCTAAGGTGTGAGGTGCACACAGGGAATTGTTTTATGAATCCACAGTTAAGGTCTACAAATGCAATTTCATCAAAATATTGTTATGTTAATCTACCCTTTTATAGACATGACTGCAGTGGTCCTTGGGCTCTTACTGTTCTATATGCTTTTTTTGGTGGAAGACAAAACACAATAATAATTTTTTCTTCTGTCTCCACACACTGAATAGCTTTGCTGTCAGCAGGGTAAGTCATCCTTACAGAACCATGTGAGAGCCATCAGCTTCCCTCAAGCACAGTGAATGAAGATGGGCCATCCACTAAGCCTAAGCTTTCAAAGCTCTTATGCACTCAAAATGGTGCGCAGCCATACAAATCTGGCATCAAGTCTCATGTGTTCCTGTCAGGGAAGTAGCTATATCCAAGAGAAATACAGCAGAAGGAGGATGCCAGCTATGTAAAATGACATATGAGTGTTTTTAAGTTCCTCTGTGGTCTTGAACAACTGAATAGTGAAGAATCAAAATGCTCTTCAATACAAAGCATGGAGTCTACCAGGTGAAAAATACAGTGATATTGGCTGTTTATATATTAAAGTGGTGGACTTTTTCCTCCTTCTATTTGAACTTCAGCTTTAAGCATGACAATTCTTTCTCATGTCCTTTTAGACAAATCACAGATTGTAGGTACCTTGAGGTTGAATAGGTGGCTTCCAGACTGGAAATCAAGAGCTTGTGCTAAGTGCCTTTGCTCCTTTTATAGTGCATGAAGTTAGGTGTATTACTATGGAATCCAAATCAATAATTATACTTCTAAAAAATTAGGGAACTGGTGATCTGGTCTGGCTGTGTTTTAGAGGTCTTTTACATTGGATTATCCTGTAATCTTGCACTCCTTAAATCTGAAGAGTAGAGAAAGTTTTTCAGTGAGCTTGGGCAGCATTTAGGTGCTGAGCTGCTCAAATTAGTGCTCCTCCTGTTGTTTGTATGGCTATTCCTCTAGAATCCTGGAGAAATTTCAGTTAAGTCTGAGTATATGTCTTCTCTGGATTTTCCACTACTAGGCAGCAGCAGATGTGATGTGACAGCTGAGATGTGATTTTACATTTAGGTACTTACAATCTTTACCAATTCAACCCGTGAATTATTTTTCTTTTTCCATTTTTCAGCATGTCATCACTTCCCATTTGATAATTGATATTCTACACTGTGATGATTTAACAATATATTCACTTTTGTTTTCTATATACTTAACCAATCTGAAACTGTCATTTGTAAATTTTTGTATTTCTTCTCTTTGAAAACATTATTTCAGTGAGTAATCAGTAAAATAAAATGATCTCAAGAGCAGATTTGTAAGTACTCAACTTTTTAACATGGAAAGTTAATTGCCGACAGTAGTCTCAAGCAGTTTCTGAAAGATGGTCTTACTTTCCTTTACCCCAGAACTATGCAGCTTCTTTAGCAAATAACTGACAGACTTAAAATGGTTTTGAAAGACAGTGACTTATGAAGCTCTGTTCTTCTATTGATAGACTCATTAAATATGACTGAAGAAGATAGAGATAGTGGTTTTTCTTTGCAGAAGCCATTCTGGTTTGTTCCTCCTTAGTAATAATAGTGATGTGAGTCCTATAGTTTTGCTTAACTTTGGTCAATTTGCTGTTTCTGAAATGATGCCTAGCAGGTCTGAAGTGACATGACTGACTCCTTTCTTCACCTCTGTGCTTTTTTTTTAAAGATGGCCTTCTTACTTCCAGCATCAGAAGGTGTTTTTAACTGAGAGTTTAAATACTGTTGTTAGGCTAGCTGTGCCAGTACCAAGTAGATGAGAAATATCTGCAGGCCTTAGTAACTAACTCACGGTCTTTTAGTGTATTATCCTGTATCATGTCCTTCTTTTGACACTCAACTAGGTAATTTCTGCAGCTTTTCTTCGATATTCTCTTTTCCATTTTGCAGTTTTCATTTATTACTTCTTTTATTTTCCTTAGAAATACAGGCAATCTGAGTTGATTTCTTTCCTTTCATGTTTTCTCCTGATGGTGAAAGATTTTTTGTTACTTTCTGTTCCCTGTTTGCTTTTCAAAACTTTTATACCTATTTCTCATCTAGAATTTTACTTATTCATGGAATAATTTCTTCTCTACTTATTAGAGGGATGGCTTGCTATTGTTTACATTAGAGTACAAGAAAAATTCAGATTTGAGTCTATCTGAAACCAGCTTGTCAGGATATCATCCTTAGTCTTGTGTCATCTGAGAAATATCATCGGAGCTGCTTTTATTATAATTTTTTTTAATAGTACTTCTATGCGCCTCAGTGTTCTAAACCCTGAAATCAAGTGAAAAATTCCATTGTCTCACTGTTCATGCTACATGTTATTTCAGCTGTAATCTTCCACCTCTTTCATTGCTAGCAAGCTGCTGGATCTACACAGGGGTGAAATTAAGTTTTTAAATCGATGCTCCAAACTGTTCATGTAGAAAGACGATGTCTTGGAATCCTGTAAATATGTTTAAACTTCTTATGTCAAATTTTCGCAGTAGTCACTTTAACTGCATATCTTTTAGTGACAGGGTGGAATTTTATAGACTGGTAAAGAGCTTTAATGATTCCATAAACATCAGAATGCAAAGACATAAGCATTCATTGCATATTTTGCAAAATGCAGTCAATTTGACTGATCAATTTATAATAAACCTAAGGATAATGGCCATTTTCAGGGCAGAAGGACTTCCCAGAGAGAAAGGGACTTGGGGGTGGGCTGTGCTCATTGTTTTGCTGAGGGGGACAGCAATCCTACTTCTTGGAGCTAGTGCCACCAGCTGCAGCAGAGGAGCTGCTTCTGCACTCGCTCTGTAATAAATGCATATGCTCTCCTCTGAGCTCATGCCTTTGCCATCATGCTAGGATGTTGCCTGCTGTGTTAATCCACCAGTAAAGAGACCTCAGGTCATGCAATAATATGTGCCTTTACCGTCTGTCAGTACCCCCAGGACTGGCTATTAATTTTCAAGTCGTTGAATTTTCACTTAATGTACTACAGCTCTCTGAAGCATGGTGAGTTTCTTTAACCATTAAAGCAGCTGTAAGCTGTATATATAAAATAATAACCAGATGATGATATGTAAAGAAGACAAAACACTGCCTTTCATCGGAATAACCACTGGATGGGGATTATTTACATTTCTGTGCGGTGACAACTTGACTCGAAGGATGATGATGGTGACTGTAAAACGGTTGGCTCCTTACACTGAGAACTCGGTGCACAGGTTACTCCATAAGTGCCCTATAGACAGCTGCGAACGAGGGCATCTCCGGGGCCAGGGATCTGGGTTGGTGACAGCCTGAAGCCGAGAGAAGAAATACGCGGCGTCTAAGCGCTAGTCCCGCCGGGACGTGCCCGCCCGTGCCCACGGCCAGTCAAAGGCTGCGAGCGCCGCGGTGCTTTTCCTGCCTCGGGTTCGGGGTGTGTGTGCGGGGTTGCTGGGGGAATGTCTGGCTACTTTCCCGCCTGCGTGTCCTGACAGAGACAGCAGGAGGAAGCAGCCGAGAGGAGACAAGAAGGAAAAAAAAAGAAGAAAAAACCCCATACCCTTGCGTTTTGCGTGCCCCGGCGCGTTTCACAGCGCAGCACCGCGCATCATCCGCTTCCCGCCCGTCCCCCCCGGGGCGCTCCGCGGCCGCGCAGAGCCGCCTGCAGCCGCCGAGCCTGCGCCGCTCGCCTCTCGGGAGCGCGGAATTCCCGCAGCTGCCCGTGAGCCTCCAGCATGTAGCCTGCCTCCAGCACGGCTTCAGGGACTGCGGCTGGAGGGGTGTGCTCCCCCTCCTGGGGACGAGAGAAGGGCCGGTGGATGCCCGCGGCTGGGGCCGCCCTCCCCAAAATCTCGATGGTGCCGGACGTAGAGACGCGCAGTCCCCGCGGGTGTCCGTGCACATCCCCCGGCGCTTTTGCTCCCGGCTGCGGGTCTCCGCTTGGCAGGGCGGACCGGCTGCCTCTCGGAGAGCCGCCCTCTGAGTAGCTTCAAAAATAGAAAGATTTAAATATATATGTGTAGCTTTAAACATATATTTAACGTTTTATATATTCTGCCTATTTATATGTGTATCTATATATATATAAGGTCTATTTCATTTCCCTCTTCGGAGAAAAATACCAAATCAATGCCACCCTTTCTCCCAAGCATGTTTCCCTTCTAGTAAAGGAGGCTCCACCTCTGCTAGGGATTGATTCGCCCAGCAGTTTTTAGGATAATTTATGAAGCAACCTGATGAGCCTATTGGGCGAGTTGCTCGGTCCTTGCAGAGTGGGTTTCTACCTGTTTGGGTGTTTTATTTTATTTTTTTTCCCCCTTCCCCTCCCCTCCCTCTGCCTGCCGTGTGCCGAGGGGTGGCGGGATTGGTAGGGTCGCTATTCGCCAGCCTCTCCGGAGAAAACTCGGGCAAGGGAGAGCGCCTTCACGCTCATGGATGCATGGGGGGGCCCCACGCCCCGCTGGATCCGCCGCCGCGGGGCCCGGCTGCTGCTGCTGCTGCTGACCGTGCGGCTGGGGAGCGGGTGAGTACGGCGGGGACCCCGCACCTGCCCCCGCCGGCACTC
>VXAD01002625.1:181944-315167 GCA_013399195.1 Dicrurus megarhynchus | reverse complement strand
TTCCCCCCCCCTTTTTTTTTTTTTTTTTTAAGTGACCTCAACTGGACACGTTTTGCAGATTATGATCCTCTGGTATGTAGTGCATTGCAATTCACGGGTGTTTGCAGAGAGCTCAGGACCTCTGATGCTCTTTAACAGTCTGCCACAAAGTAAGATGGAAATACTATTGTTCTGCTTCTTTGGATGCCTCTATAGTTTCAGCCCAAGATTTTCCTTGAAGTTCAAATTAAAACAAAGGAATAACTCTTTTCTCAAGAATAGACCAGGCTGCACCAATTCTGCCTATTTTTCTAAAACTTGCAGGAGCCAATCTGCCTTTTCAAATGACTTTTACTTTTAAAAGGATGCAAATTGCATCGCTTTTAGTGTGCATTTGTACACAAAGTACTTTGTGCTGAGTATAAGTAAAGTTGTTTCAGCTGTAACAAATGGAGCTAAAGCCTAAGCAAGGGCAGTAGAAGTTGAGCCCAACCAAGAGTTTATACTTTCAAGGTACTGCCCCAAAATCTGTTGCATGACATTACACCAAACTTCCTACACCAAAATGTGGGAACTCTATCCCATAAAACAGTTGTTTACCTCCAGTTCTTCACCTTCATCACTAACAGATCAGAATGGCCAATGCACTTGGTGTAATTTCATGGGTCAGTATTTTGAAGGACTACTTTTGTCAATAGCAGATATCACTTCTGTAGCAGAAATTGGGCTGTGAGCCTTTCTACAAGGTGTGTGCAGGGAAAGAGTACTTACCCAGCTGTCACTGCAGTCCTAAATGTTCGGCAAACCCATTATTCTTGTTGAATTCAAATAAACACATAATTGATAGGCAGAGTATAAGAACTGACAGTATAATTAATGTTATTTCCTTAGTTCCAGTCATACAGGTACACCATAACTGTAGCATTTCTTCTAATTTATACTTCTTTAAATGGTATGTGCTGGTCAGCATGTCTGAAAATATACTGTAAGCTTAACTTAATTTTGGCTATATCTTCCCCTCAGTTTTGTAATCTGATGTTTTAAATGCAATTATAAATGCTCTGTTGAAATGCAACTGTCAGCAGGTACAAATGTCAACTAATATTTTCTTTTCCATTTCAAAGTATCTGTTAGGAAAATGCATAATACGGCCTTTCTTTTCATATAAATTCATGGATCAGAGTTAAGCCTGTCATAACCATGCTGGTTTCTTAGTGCTTGATAATAGTGATTTACTGTTTCATTTGAACATCTGTGATGTTTATTCATTATTATCCTCACTCTTATGTGCTTCGTTCGTGATGTGACAGCAAAGAACTTGTTATTCAGCAGTCCCAGTGGTTTAAAATACAGTTTATTTTATTAAAAGTTATTTAATATCTTCTTTTGTTAGTATAAAGTTTAAAGATATATAAATATTGAGAAATACTTATATACTTTGCACATAATTTTCTTACAGTGGCTTCAAGGAAACCTTCAAACTATGTCAATCGGTTAAAAAAAAGGCTCTCAGCAAACTGAACCAAATTTTCATTTACTTTTAACTTTCTGTTTATGAAATATGCCTGATGCTAAAAAAGCACTTTCACTACAAATTCAAGCCTTTTTGAGCAGGACAGAAAAAGTTACAGGTGGGCTCTTATTGACCTTGTTCAACCTCTTTTTCTGAATACATAAATCTGTCTACAGAGTAGATTACAAGGGGATTGGGGGAATAGGTGTTTTTTCTTTGGAGCTCTAGAGGAATTATATTAATCCGAGTCAAATAGAACAGCTAGTGGGTAGGACCACTTAAATGGACTAGGTATATGCTCTGTTTGAAAGTGAGTTGCTTTGGTTTGGGCTATCATAAATATAAACTAAAAGAGTCATGTGTGTTGAATTCACAGAAGACCAAAAGTGAGCAGCTCAAACCCCATTTTGGTCGTACCATTTATGATAGAAGAGTAACAGCACATTTTGAATTACCTGCATAACTCTCTCTTGCACTGCATCTTAAATTGATCATGTGCTTGAGTAAAATAACGATATCATAACTTATTTGGTAAAGAGCAGCAGAGACAAGTACTAATTATAAATGACTGTAACACACTGACAGGAACCTTTCAAAGGCTGGTGGATGACAATGACACTAACTTTTATTTCTTAACAATTTCTCTGAATAGTAATAATTTGTACAGAGTAATTCAGATGCAATTGAATTAATCTGAAGATGACACAGAAGTCCTGATTTTGCATTACACATGCAAACATTTTTTAAGACGGAAAATAATGTGATGAGTTCAGTGGCCTACAGGCCTATGTAAAAACTTGATTCTATTTATATACTGAAATGGTAAATCGTGGAGCAACACTGAACTAATAGAGGTAACTGGAGAGACTAGGAAAGTCATCAGGAGTTCATCAGAACAGAACTTATTTCAAAGAAGAGGGCAGTTTCAGTGATATGGATATGATGGAAAGAAATTGTTTCTAAAATATGCTTTAATTGAGGATGTTTCAGACAGTAGGATCTGTTGAGATAATCCAGTCTTATATAGCAATATGTAAAAGGCTAAACAAAACTGGAGAATTCACCCTGGCTTCTCTATCAGGTTTGCTCCTTCAGTTTAACTAAGTCCCTGCATACAGACTTGATGAGGAGGAATGCGATGAAGTATTATACAGTATTTCTAGTCTGAGGTTTCTCTGGCTTCCAGCCAGTGCATCTCCCATTTTCTTCTGCTAGCAGAAAAAGCCTGAATTTTTTCCCAGTATAACTCACTACAACTGGCTCAGCCACTGGAGCCCATGTCCATCTCTCTGTGGGGTAATCCAAGTCTTGCTTGATACTTCTGGTTGTGCGTGGTAGCCTCAAGGTATAGATGAATGGCTGGAGCGGCTCTTCAAGAACGGAGTGTGGTCTACATGCATCTGCTCTTCAACAAGGAAACCAGTCATCAAACTCTTCCTTGTTCAGACTGCCTCTGCCAAGTTTTGCCCTGACAAGAACTCAGAGCATCTCAAGTGAATCCTGAAAATTCTTAAAAGAATCAGCATTTTGGTCAGAAAACATCCTGGTGCCTTTCTCTTTCCAGCCTAGTCTTTCATAATATGTTGTAGAAACCTCCTCTGAGTGACAGGAAGCTCCAGTGTGGTTAAATTCCAAGCAGTTGTTGCAGGATGAATTATCTAGTCCAAAATGGAAGCTGTATACAAATGTGTCACAATTGGAGACACTCTATGCAGAGTGGAAATTTCCATTGAAATGGATTTACCCATGCTACAGTCATACGAACTATTCTTCAAAGCATATCCCTGGTATATGTAGTTTAAGAGACAACTTGATAGCCGCTTACATTTTCCTCTCAGATAAGTAAACTGAGATACTTACATTTCTTCAGAAAATATTTAATTATTTGCTTAACCACTTTTAAACCCTTTCCATTTTTTTTCTCTGAAGAAGAGATTCACACAGAATATTGCTTCACTACTATATCATACTGCTCAGATACTCTCTCACAGGATTAGCTCCAACACTGTTCAGGTGTAACTCATGTTTTTTTTGCTATCTGTGTTGGTCCTCAAATCCTATTCTGTGTCACCTCATTCGTCTCTGGTAAGGTATGAATGGCTAATTCTGTGTTTCTAAATTTATATGCAGCAATTTTTCTTTGTTTTCAGGAAGACAGATAGACATAGTGGATAGGAAAAATCTGACGTAGAATGAGATACATCCCTTTTTGATTAAATTATTTGATGTCTCAAATAGATTTTTAGTCTTTTCCTTTAACACAGTTTTATTCTTGTTTAAGGCAGTGTACCATGAGGGATTAAGTATTATTATTAGTAGTAATGTAGTATTATTGTCCAATTTTTCTTTCTGAATAAAGTTTAACTAGATAGAATTTATATTAGTAAAAAATTGCAGCATCAAGTGTTCATTTAGGTGGTTAACTGTCAATGTAAGTAATGACAATTTTTTAATTCAATTGTCCAATGTTAAATTTGCATGACAGAATAAATTATGTAGATGTTTTTAAAAATAAAGTGTCCTTATGGTTTTCTCTGGAGGTGAACCATTCTTGATCTCATCACCATGCAGCCATTGGATATGTATTGGGTTGTGTCAAACCTGCTGCAGGTGAGCTATGGACTTCTACCTTAAATTCTTGCATTGCCAGTGAGGGCTATGCAGCTGATGGCCTGTGGGTTGTGTCCAGCAGGGGACAACTCTGACTGCCACAAAGTTCAGTCATCATCCAACAAGAGGTGTTATTCTCCTATTTTAAAGATATGTATTACATTTAATACACAATAAATTACATCAGGGAAGACGTAATTTTGCTCATAGACAGAGACAGCAAGCTTTTGATTACATGGTTTAGGTGTTTCCATTGTTCTTACAGAGTATATTCACTTTTTTTATACAATTATTCATGAACTTAATTGACCTTTGGATTAGTCCATAATTGCCTAATGTTACACTAAAATTTCAGTAGAACCTATTCACTGTATTTCTTTTGGGTATGTGTTGTCATTGCCTAGTTATTGCAGTTGTATGGCTTTTTCTGTGATTTCAGGCCAGATTTACCTATATGCCACAATCATAGTGTGCAATGCAGTGCAAGTCTCTGGTTCTGTTGCTGCTCCAGTCCATACATATTTCTTTGGCTCCTGTAGGAGGAGGATGGTACCTGCTCATATGTGTACAAGTATTTGGAGCTATTTCAAACAAGCTTGTTTTTGTGAAGGGTTGTAGTAGATTTCTTGTCACCTGAAGATTTTGAAGGAAATATGTGATGAATTGTGTTAGAACAAATGCTCATATGGATATGTTGAAATACTGTAGTGGGTTCAGTTTGGAAACCGGGCAGAAACACCAATTTTAGTGTAGTGGTTTGGTTCAAAATGCCCATTACTTACTTATTTTCCTTCTGTGAGATAAGAACCAGGAGAAAAGCAAAGCAGGCACAAAACTTAAACCTTAAAAGCGTAAAGAAGTTTATTAACAGAACTACAAGGCAGAAAAAAAAGTTAGACTAAACCTTCAGAACACTTCTCCTCCCCCCACCTTCTTCCCTCCTCCCACCGACAACATGAAAAAACGACCCTCAAGGTTTTCCAGAGTCAGTTTACCATCTCTGTAAGAACTTTCTCAGTCCACCTAGGGAGAGGAGTCTCTCTTGCTCATGCTATGGAGACATCTCCACACGAAAACAGTTAAACAGTTCTCTTGTGGCTCAGTGTCACAGCAAGGCCGCTCGGAATGGTTTCTCCTTGCCTGTGAAAGTCCCTTCCCTCAACTTGCAGCTTTCCCCACAACTGCTTTCGAGGGTTAATTTCTTTAGCTAATGGGGTACCATTTTAAGGATGAGCTGTTCAGAAACAAAAGTTCTCTTTACCCATCTGTGGGTGCATATTCATCTCTAGGAACAGAGGTCCTCCCTTTCTCCGGTAGTGAGAGGGTCCTCATCTCCTTCAAAACAAAAGTTCTTTTCACCTGTCTGTAGGTGCATCTTTATCTCTAGGCACAGAGGCCCCCTTCTTCTCTGGCAGCAAGAGGGTCCTCATCACCTTCAACTGAAAAGGCACAGAGGCCTTCCTCTGGGAGCGAGAGAGTCTACATCACTTTCAACTCTCTCTGTTAAAACTTCTCAATAAATCACAGCTACTTCAGTAGTTGCTTAATGCAGCACAGGTACTTCTACCCATGGGTTGCGGTTTTGAACGCTCTGCCTCCCCCCACCATGCTTCATGAAATTACAACGGGAACACTGATATATATTATAGTCCATCACCACAGCCTTACAAGAGAATTTCAGCTTCCAGGAGAAGCATCTCCTCTTTCTCCTCTCTCAGGGTTTCAGCTCCTCCTTCTTCGCTGACTTTGGTGTCTCTGTGCTGTTTATTTCACGTGCCATCATCTGTCCTTTTCCTCTGACTCAGGAGAGGATTGAATGTCTGGAGGCTTCATCTGTTCTGGAGAAATCTTACAGCACTAAAAGAGTTAATCTCACCCGGCCTTGCAGCTGGAATTCGCTTATCTCTCCTTGCCGGGCAGCAGCAGTGGGTGAGGGGGGGCATGGCCCGTCCGGAGCAGCTGAGGGGGCCTGGCCCGCCCGAAGCAGGGCTGGGGCTGGAGCAGGGCTGGGGGGGCCGGGCTCCTGGCCGCAGGTGGAACAGGGCCGCTCCAGGGTGGGCTCCTGGCCGGACCGGCCGGGCCGAGCAGGGCCCGGCCCTGCTGGGCCGTGCCCCGGGCCTCCCCCAGTTACCTGTCCGAAGGCTGGAAGCCAGAGAGCGCTTCCCGGGCTCTGTTCGTTCTTAAATGTGTATCACAGAGGCGTACCAAGCTTCTTAAGTGGCTTAAAGAAGTTGTCAATATTCCAACTAGCCAGTTGATTGGTTAGGTCAGGTCTAGAGGAAACTGTAAGCACCTCTGTGCAAAAAAATCACTTCCGAGGCTGAAGGAGTCTTCCTCAAAAACTCAAACTATGCTAACCCATGACAAATACCATCGGCTTCAATGACTGAAAATGCCTTATAAAGGAGTGCTCATTTGATATATATATATCGATTGAGATGCTGGTGAAATTTTAAGGTAGAAAGTTGATTTTGCAATTTGGTGAATTTTATAGTTAGTGTGGGATGGCATTTAATTAGGTTAACTGCTTTTTATTGAGTTTATGGTTCTCAGCATTCATTTATCGTAGATTTGTTTTAAGTCTAGTTTCACTATGGAAAGTGTATCTTGGATCAAGGCACTTAGCCCATCAACAGTACACCTGGTCATTTTGAACTTGATGACAATTAACCTTTCATCAGTCAAGGGTAGATAGTGTGTGAATGGTGTGCTGATGTGCACATGGATTTATGTGTGGCTGTCTTTGTGTCTTTGTGTGATGATCAATCTGAAACTCCCAGGAGATCTGGTGCTGCCATGGCTTGTACCTGTTTCACATATACAGAGAGGTTATCAACTCTGTGTCCTTCCTTAGCAGTTTGGGGATATTTTGACCTTTATTTAATACCATTTGTCCCTCTTCAGTTATATTTACTGAGGTTCCATAATTTGCTTTGGTCATCCTCTTATCCTCTTACCTTCTATTCAAGTCTTCATTTGTTTACTGCTGTTTGGTCTGGATGAACAGTGGACTATGGCTATTTACATTTTAATTATTTCATTGCATGGTATGGCCAAAACCCACAAAGAAGTTAAAACTTACCAACAGAGAAAATAAGATTGCACCTCAAGTCCTGTGTTCAGTTCTGGGCCCCTCATTACGAGAAAGACATTGAGGTGCTGGAGCGTGTTCAAAGAAGGACAACAAAGCTGGTGGGGGGTCTAGAGGTTAAGTCCTATGAGGAGTGTCTGAGGGAGCTGGGGATGTTTACCCTGGAGAAAAGGAGGCTCAAGGGTGACCTTATCACTCTCTACAGCTGCCTGAAAGGACATTGTAAAGGTGAGGGTCGACCTCTTCTCTCAGGAAGTTAAGAGATAGGACAAGAGGACGTGGCTTCAAACTGTGCCAGGGGAGGTTCAGGTTAGACATCAGGATGACTTTCTTCACAGAAAGGGTTGTGAAGCATTGGAAGGGGCTGCACAGGGAGCTGGTGGAGTGACCATCCCTGGAGTTGTTCAAGAAACAATTTTGTGGCACTTGGTGCCATGGTCTAGTTGACAAGGTGGTGATCAGTCAAAGGTTTGACTCGATGATCTCAGAGGTCTTTTCCAAAGTAAATGATTCTGTGATTCTACAAAAAGAGATGATACAATGTGTTCTGCAAGTTTGTAATGGGAAAGTGAAATAATTGCTGCAAGGAAAGAGAAGTGAGAAGTGTATCCTATTTCCTCCTTTGTCTGGGGTGGAACAAGAACTGCTCAAAGCATATGGTTTTTTTTACCAAGATTCATACGTCTGCTGTTCAGATGGAGCAGGAAAGGCTGCAGTAATGGGTTGACAGGAACATTATAAAATTGATCAAGGATGAGTGCTAAAATCCTGCACCTGAGTGGCAAGTCCCCCTCAGCAGGACTGGAGCTAGCTGACTGGGCAGCAGCTCTTCCAAAAGGACCTGGAGTTGCTGCTGGAGAGCCTAGCACCTTGACAGCAGTGAGGGCCAGCAGCCTACTGGGCTGTGGGATCAGGTACACATTTAGGAAGTTGAGGAAAGTGATTGTCTCCTTCTGCTCAACACTTGTGAAACTGCATGTAGATACTGCATCCAGTTTGGGGTTTAAACTGGAGGGAGCTCAGTAGAGGGCTACCAAGCTGGTCAAGGAGGACTACCTGCCCTAGGAGGCAAGGGCTGATTTGACTGGAGAAAAGATGACTTTTGGGGGATCCAGCATTAGTCCCCAGCACTTACAGGGACGTGATCAAGAAAACAGAGGGAGGCACGTCCTAGTGGTGCATGGTAAGAGAATGAGAAACAATGGTGATGAATTGCGACAGGGAAATCTCAACTAGATATAATGGAAAAAAATCACTAGGAAGATAATGGAACAAGATGTCCAGTGAGGTTTTGGGATGTCTGTCCGTGGAATTTTTAATCCAGCTGGATTAGGCAAGCGCCCTGGTCTGAACTCAGTATCGGCCCTTCTTTGACTAGAACTAAACTTCCCAAGATCCCTTCTAAATTGTATGTGGAAGCTAATAATTTCTCTGGAAAATTGCAGAAATCAACTTGTATCTTTTGTTTTGTTTTGTTACTTGTGTAAAGTCCTTGCTCTCTCTTGTGTAGTACAAAAAAGTGCATTGTCGAAAGAGGTAGTTGTCTCCATCAGGTCTACAAAACTGGGAAGAATATTTTTGTCATGACATATGAAGGTAAAGAGATGGTCAAAGTAAGATTGCTATACTAATCAAGCTGAATATGTTTGAGAATCCAGCAGCTCTGAAGTGGTGCAGAGAAGTACCTGTACTTGGCTAGACAGACGTGAGAAAAATTGTCAATTGATTTCTGGACTGCGGCTTGATAGGAGTAGAGGCAGCAGTTATGTTGGTCTGACCATATCAGTGTTTGGATGAACTTTGAAGGAGAGAAGATAAACTTTGTATTATGTGAGAAGACTGATGGATAAAGAATATCTGCGATGCTTTGGGTCTTTATGATATTTTTGTGAGATCTGTAAAATCCGTTTGAATTAATAACATTTGACCAGTGTAATTTCAAGCAGTATGCAGCATTATGTGAAAATTGACTTGGAGAAGAACAATTTGTGTGGATCTCAGAACAAAATTGTTCTTCTGGAACATAGCTTTAATAATACCTGTTCTTCTTAATGTTAAAAATCCACATTTCTGTAAATATTCTATTACAAATAGCCAGACAAATATGAAATAAGACAAAGAGCACAAGGCAATATGTGTATGCAGAAGAAGAATCAACCTAACAGTATGTGGTAGGTGTACTGGAAAAAAGATACAGGGAATAAGTAAAACATACTTCAGTGGGAGAGAGAAATACATTTTGACACACAAAAGAATATGCCCAAGTCTGGCAAGGCAGAGGGGGTGGGAAATTGATGAAAATATCAGAGATGGAATGGAAGGAGGGAAAAAAGATTTTTGTCAAGAGAATGTCTAAACCAGTTTAGGAAAGATAAAGAAGAAGGAATACAACATCAGTGACTCTATATCCCACAGGATTAAGAGGAGTAAGTAATGCTTTTTGGAGACATATTTTCAGTAGCTATATTTTTTTGCTTGAAGTTATGTTTATTTTCCCAGAAAATTTCTGCGACACATAAGACACATCAGTGAAGATGCTGATGAGGAAATGAGAAAGAGAGTTCACTTCCACAGAAATGTAATAGAACTGATGAGTATGAAGTCAGCCATCAAGTCTGAAAGATAAATCTTGAGAGATGTTTGAACCATTCACTACTGACAACTAGCAGTGATAGTGAGCTTTCGAGAAAGTGTTTTGTAGAAAAATGGAATTGACTTCTATTTCAGCGGTCATGAATATGTGGTCCTGCTTATTTTTGCTACTAGAAAGTAGTATTTGCATACATGCAGGAGTCCCAAAAATTTCTCAGCTTCTAAGGATTTTACAAGTCTGTCTGAGGTCCATGTTTTATCTTAAGAAGATTCAAGAAAATATGCAAATATGTAATTTAAATTGCTGGCATGAGAGTGATTACTCATTCCTTCCATGTTGAAGTTGCATTTTTATCCCTATTTAAGGAATTTTGCTCTGTTTCAGGCACTTCTTAAATTTATCATCCTGCTAGAGTTCAGCTTTTCATCTGTACCTGGTCCTATGCCTTGGTCATTCACATGGCACATGTCTAAGTACTTACGTTTTTATCTTCTGAACTAGAATTATCACCAACCGCTGTACAAATGTCAGACTCTGGACATTGGGGTGTCAGCGAGCATGTTTAGCTTTTCAGCAGTGCTTTAGGTCTTTTTTCATGTGTGGAATTTGGCTAGGTCAGATGAGCTCTGACGTCTCATAGATGGGGCCATGAAATATACCTCTTTACCACACACAAGCATGTAATGTTTGGTGTTCTAAAGCAAGCTAGTGAATGGTTAGATGATCTGTTGGAAAACTTCCCTGGGAACCGTATCTGTTTTGACTGATTTTTATGAAGGCCACTCTGGTTAAATGCACTATTTTGACACACCTGTGAAGCTGTATTGCTGCTAACAAAGTAATCTGTCATGTTCACACTTCAAGGAACATTACCACTTTTTCTGAAAGTTGAGAGAAATAGTTTGGTTTGGTGTTTTTTTTTTTTCTTTTTTTTAAGTAATGGAAAATAAAGGTTAAATTGTATTATATTTAGACAAAGGACACTGGAGCACAGCCAGTGAATAACAGCTGTCTTTTTGCATGTTTCATCATTTAGGTAAGTGTCACTGTGTCACTGTGTCACTGCCCTACCCCTGTATTGGTAAAACTCCTGAAGCAAGTGAAGATCCTCAGCTAAATGAAGTAACACAACTAGTCTTACTCTTTTCATTCACATATGTAAGGCAACAAGGAAAAAAGTGTATTTGTTTTAGCTCTTTCAGCATAGAAATGGTCTGAAACACTGACTTTCCTCCTTATTTGTTTATTAAATAATCATCAGAGTATTCCTTGTACGGAAGGATCACTATCTCCAAATAGACAATGCAGGTTGTTTAAACCTTACGGATACCAAGGGCTTGATTGAGTTCCTTCTGCACAGACCTGAAGCATCAGCGGAGATAACTCAGGTTCCCTGCCAAGTCTCTACCTTTCCAGAGGTTTACAAGTTCCCCATAAATCAACCCAGCTTGGAAGACTGGATATTCTTTTTTGTGTTGGATGGGAATAAGAACCTAGGAATGGACAACTAAATTGATGCTTAGCCTTGTTTAAATACTCCCGCTCATGCTATACATGTATTTCTATGTGTAATACTTTGACATGCATGGTGTGAATAACAGTCAGAACACTTTCACTATATTAATTTTTTTCCAGTTCATTACATAACTTGATGCTAATTGCAACTCAAAGCTCACCTGACCTATTTTTTTCATATTTAAAGGAGAACAAAACCCTATGATATTAATGTCTGAAGACGAGCATGTTGCCTGATGTTGAAAAGACTTATTTAATCCTTAGTCACTTGTGCCCAGGAATTTATTAGTCATGGTAATGTCTCCAATTAGTTGAAGGACAGAGAGGATAATGGAGGCACTTTTTGCCTAATTGCTGTTAGCTGTGTACATGCAGTTTACTGTTGAGTTTATGAAGCTATCTGAAGTGTTACAACAACAAGTGTCTTAAGAAGTGAGGTCTCTTTCTTATTTATAAAACCATTAAAATCAGAATTAGCACCTGCAGTAATAGATATAAAGTAGCACTGTGCCATGAAACAGAAATGTTTAAATGTTTGATGATGTATTTTTGTTCTAAATCATAGTCTCTCCAGACATTCTGAAAAATGTGAACCTTGCTTGAACAAATAGATGTTACAGTAAATGGAGAGAGGATCGAGTATTATGTTCTGTGTATAGTAAAATAACCTTTATATGAACTTGGAAAGGAAAAGAATTTCTCTTTAATTAAGTTTGCCTTTCTTCCTGGGGTTGTGAAAGAGACAGGAAAGTGCTACCATTAAAGTGGGAGTGGAGTTAATTGACATTAATCTTCATAGGTTTCTTAGATTTATTTTAATGGCAAAGAAGTAAAAAGGTCCTCAGCCTAAGTTAACTGTCGTTAAATAATTGAGTGGCACACCTGAATTTAACATTTTGTTTTCTCCTTTGGAATGAAGTTCTCTGCCTTCTGTCTTTCCTTCAATCCCATTCCAAACCCTGGAGAAAATCCAGGAACTTGGTAAAAGATAAACAGTTTTGACCCATCTTGTTTTCTAAAGTGAATGTTTCTTCATAGAACATGGTCTAGAGAGCTCAGTTAAATCCTCATAACACCATCTCAACTGATCCTGATAACTATGTACATCCGAAGGAACTTCTATCTTTAAAACAGACTAATTAAAATCTGTTTAGCATGACAAATGGTAATTCAGATTCCTAGAAGTGAATATGTACACAGTGCCTGTCCTGTTGCCTTCACATGACTAGGTGCTCTTTTGAGGGAGCTTCGTGCAGCTCCTCCAAAAACAACTGGATTGAAAATTCAAGTTGGCAGGTGGTATGCTCTGCTTCACTGGAGGGTATTCAAAAGACTTCCTATATATTCTGGTCACTTCCTTCTTCCATCCAGCATCATTCCTTCTTACCACAGTCTGGTTGCTGCACATCAGTGGCTGTGGTTTAGGAATCAAAACTGTAGAACTGGGTGCCTTCAGCATTTCAGAAACCCATTATTACGCACTTGGTGATCTTGGCCACATTTTAAAGAAGAATTAAAAAAATGGGATTTTGGTAGTAAAATGGGTTAATCTCAGTAAGTCACCTCTGAAAAGGCTGGTAAGATAGGAATAGTGAGAGTAAGAAGAGCTGTTTTCACCATGTAGAACAGCAATAATTCAGGTCTTCCACATTTTGTTATATAATTTTCTGATTCATGTTGGTTTCTTTGCTGGTTTAGCAAATGGGTTAGTGAGTCACAAGCTCTTGTTAGCCTTGTGTACTAGTATAGAAGTCAGTTGGATTTCTTTTCTGGTGGTTAGCACTTTTTTCTGTATACAATATTTCCTAGATAAAATCATAGTTCCATGTAAATCATCAGAAATGTGCATTTTAAACCAAGACTTGTCAGACACTAAGTAAAGAAATGTTGCCTCTAATAAAAGTATCTTCCTAAATGGATTTATTTACTAGTGTCTGGAAAACCGCTCAGATGTTAGGATGGAATTTTTCCCTCTCCCCCTGGAATCGCATTAATAGCTTTCTGTAAGCTGTCATTGTATACCTATTTGTAGTTCAGAGTTTTAAAACTGGAGGAGGACCAGAGGTGCTCCAATTAAGTAAGACAGGAAGTAAAAAAATGAAAAGTGAAAATTTGAAATGTGTATTTGCATTTTTTTCTTGTTAATTTCAAGTTTTTAAAATATAGTAAATTGTAGCAAAGAGGCACGTGGAGATCAGGTTGCTCAGAGAAGTTGTGCAGCTTCCATTTTTGGATGTCTGCAAAACCCAACCTGATCAAGCCAAGAACAACCTGCTGTGACCTCAGAGCAAGCCCTGATTTGAGCAGGAGGCTGGACTAGAGAGACCTCTCATGATCTCTTTCCCACGTGATTTGTCCTGTGAATCTATAAATAAAATTAAGGACTCTTTGAAATGTCAAGATATTCAAGTGACTGTGAGTTGAGGTGTTGTGGCTTTAGCTCCTATTGGGTTTAGGTGGTGATGGCATGACCTCTTGTACTTTCCATTTTGGCTAAATCTCTGCTGTTCTTAATAGAATTGTGAGAAAAACATTAAAGCAGAACAAGATAGTGTAAAAATCATTTCAAATTGTCTGCAAATAACTGGGCTGATCCAGAGAGTCACGTGCCCTGTATCTGCGAGGAGGTTTGTTAATTTCACTGTCTGCTGTTCATGGGATGGAAGACACAAAGAAGAAGTTCAGTTTTGTGGTGGTTATGTCTCTTTCCTTAGAGACCTACTTATAAATTAACTTTTAACTCCTCATCATCTTAATGCCTCTGGGAAAAGGCTGGGATTGCCTCTGCACTCTGAGCAACTGTAAGCTAATTTATAAAGTAATTAGATGCCAAAAAGTGCAAGCAGACCATAAATAGATATATGAAAAAAAAAAGCTGTGTGTCAACAAAACATGAAAGAGATGGCGATAGGTAGCTTTAAGGGAAAAAGAGTGTACATTTATAAAACTTAGCTTCCTAGTTTTAGATCCCATTAGTGGGATCCTGCTAATGGGAAATGTTAAATATTTAATATCTGACATTTCTCTAATGTCTATGTAGTGCAGTAAAGATTAAGGATTTTATGATGCATTTCAATTTAAAAGAATGAAAGAGCTTTTCAGACTGTTACGGGGAAGCTGTCAGTGAGCCTTGTATTTAGACTGCATATTACTTTCAGCTATAATAGGCTCTTTCAACTTTTTTGCAGCAAGCTAGGTATGAAAGCCCTGATATCCGAACAGTGCCTTTTGTTCATCCTCTGGGAACCTATTGAGCTGTGGCAAGGTTTCTGTTGCACTTCCCAAATTAAGCAGGCATGCCAAAACCACTGAGCAGTTTCCACAGCCATGACAGTTTTGATTTTCAGTGAGACTTGCTAGTATTATCCAAGAAGTGATGCAAAGCCTTGCTATAACAAACTGGTTTGAGGCGTTCCCACAAAGGACTGCAATAAGAGCCAGGCATGCCTTCTCTTACTCTGTCCTTTCCTGACTCTTTCTGTCCTTTCTTCACATGGAACATACTGGTGGTCTTCTCTCCTGTAGTACATTTGCTGAAAAATTCCACCCTTAGTTTTGAGGGCAGCATATGTCTGTGTAATTTAGAAGCCCTTAAATCCTTTTTTAAATCATAAAGCAGTAACATTTTTAGTTTTGGTATATAATGCAAATTGGCACAAGGATGGTAATTTAATCCTTTCTTTTACTGGAATATTGTACTTGTGTTAACATTGAATCTGATTTATAGGGGCTGCATATTTTCTGTAATTGCTAGCCAGTGCCCATTTGTGGAGGTCAGTTGTGTGACTTAGTTACTGCTATCAGTCTGATGCACTTTGCTTGACCTCAAGCCCATAGCACTTCCTTGAAATAAACTGGATGAGTAATATAGATTGCAGTTTTTAGCACTGGAGGAATCCTGAAGTCCATACTCATTTGACTGAAATGGAAAGAAAACTACTTCCAGGCATTCTTTGACCTTTTGGTGATATGTGAGTGAATTTGCCGATGCAACCAATGTATTGCAATTTTTTTTAATGACCTAGTGATTAACTATCTATTGCTACTAATCTAATTAAAAGATAGGTAATAAATGAATGTGTAATTAATTCCTTTGTGCATTTGTTTCATCTTGATAAAATAGATAGCTAGCAAATGGTCTTAAAGTAGTGTACCATTCCTTACAGTTAACTATACCATGTATGCATACAGATACACAGTTGACATATGTCTGCAGCTGACTGCTTCTGCTGATGTTTAGCTGTAGCACATGGATGTAATGTTTGTTTGCTTGCTTAAAATGTGAATGGAGTTTAATAAGTATACAAGTCTTATTTTTTTAAGTCATAGAACAGAGGCTACTAGGAGGGAGATTCTGTTGATACTCTTTCAAGTAGCATACAATAGGTATGCTATTATGAAGATTAAGCATCTCTTAGAAATAATAGTACCATCATTTGAAAAAGAAATGCATGTAGGGAAAAGCTTTGGAGTTACACTTTTGTTTTACAACAGGAAAAGGCTGACAGTAAGATGATGCCTGCTGCTGCTTTTATGGGTTTGACTCATGGCTTGAGTTTTTCTGTATGGGTGATATGTAAATGCCTCTATTAACACATTTATTAGCTTACACTCTCCACCACCATAAAATAAAATGTTGGTAAATATATATATATTGTAAATAAGGGTCTGCTTCTTTCTTTTGGCACCAGAATGCATTTGGGTGTTCAAAAAGTACTCTAAATAGTTTTCAATATTTTATCTTTCTTCTCCAACTCGTGTATTCAGTTTCACTGTGTCTTTCACAATGTTTTTCTAACTTTGGCTGTTTTTTTATTTAATCACACAACATAGAGCTGATAAAGCAGATGATGAGGACGACGAAGATCTAATGGTGAATAAGACATGGGTCCTTGCACCAAAGGTACATGGTGGTGATGTAACGCACATACTGGACTCCTTGCTTCAAGGATATGACAATAAGCTTCGGCCAGATATTGGGGGTAAGCTCATAAAAGGAATCAGTGTAATAGAAAATGTAAACTAGAGATGATGTGCATTTTGTCAAAGATGACAAAACTCTGCTTATTGCAATATTTAAACCTCAATATAGCAAGCTAAATATAAGAGCAATAAAATGCAGTGGTTTTCTGGAACTAGTGAAAATAATGTTCTATGCAAGATTAGACTTTACAATCTTTTTTTTATGGAAAGTATTGGTTTTGGGGGACAGTGAGCAATCTATAATAAATCACTGAAAGGCAAATATAGTTTGCTTTTTTTAACAAAGATCTTAAACCAGAAAAAGATATAAACCAGCCATGGTAATTTCAAAAATTGTTCTTAGGTCTGTAGGACTGCGTTAAAGAGTTATTCCTAGAGGTTTTATTCTTACTGTAGGAAATGCACTGTGTCTGTTTTGAGAAAATATAACTCAACTCAGTTCTCTTCTTTCCTTAGCTAAGATTTTGAAAAAACGTTAAGAGTCTAAAAATATAACTTAGGACTCATCTTTTCTAATGGAATATAGGAAGAAAAACTGCATTGCTATCAATCAAACTTTGCAGCTAGTCAGAAGGCAATTTCGTCTTTCAATAGTCAAAGCATCAATTTGCGTATAACTATTAAGTGGAAATATTTGGAAGAATCTTGTTTTGAAAACATGAATACATGAAACCTTGCCAGCTCATGTCTACCACTTGCATGCAGGATCGAATAAGAAAAACAATGTATTTTCTCTGAGTTTGTTTCCTGAAATGTGAAGGAAGAGGTGGGGGACATAAGTTACGTACCTGGCATTCCCTATCAAAGGAATGCTGTGTGAGTCTGAAAGTTGGTTATATGATAAATAGTACAAAAATCTAGATTTGTTTCATTTACATAGGGGAAGAGAAAGATGCAATCTCAAACTGTGCATTTTCTTTTGGAAGCTTCTGACAAATTGTTTTCTTTCCCAAACTTCTTAGTTCTGTTTTACTGTTGACTGTTATCCTGAAGATGTTGAAAGGCAGTAATTCTCTCCCTGTCATAATACAATCACATGTGAATCTCATAAAGTTTGGTTTAAGTCTTTTTCTTCATGTTCATTTAATTGAATTACTAAAAATATTTAGACAACACGAAAAGTCGTCCAGCATGTTTTTCCTTAAATTCTCAATGTGTGACAAGTATATAGGATTACTGCTGGGTTTTTTTCCCTGTTTCACGCAACAGACAGAAAAGTGATTATGAGGAAATAAACTGTCTCTTCTAGGATTCCTTCTAACGAGTAGCTGGTAGGTGGGGATGAAAGAAAAGAGAATTTGTTTTCTCTTCTCTCCCCATAAAACTTACAAGTAAATGGAGAAAATACAGAGGAGGAATTTATTCTGTCATGTCAAATGCATTTTGATGGGCATGGAAGAATTTTGATGTAATTCTTACCTTTGCTTTTCTGGTTATATACGGAGTCTTGATAGTACAAAACTCTTGTCTTTTTGTGAGTAACTCAATGTACAGCTTTTTGGATTCCAAATATCAGTTCCCAAAAGAGGACACTTAGTTCTAGCTTCTCTCACATAGATGTACCCTTTCTCTTCTCAAAAGTTCTGTACCAGTCTGACCTTTGCTCTCTGGGGCCTGCCTCCATCCTCTACACCAGAACATAGAGTTCATGAGTAATCAGCCAGAGTAATGAATAAAGGAAACATTTGGGAGTATTCACTTTGTTTTGAGGAGAACAAATGTTAAGTATGATTGTACCACAAGGAAGAAATTTTGGACAACATAAGCTGAAATTTCTGACTTCAAGTGAAGGCACTGCATTCTGTCCAGTTTGGGAACTGTAGCAGATATTTGACAGACAGAAAAACAAAATCAGACTATAGTTTATTCATCTTAATCTGCTTCAAATATGCAGAAAAAATCTGGTGTCAAATTCCTTTCTTCAGAGTCAGTTCTTGTACAACAAGGTTATTGAACTGGAATTATTACCTTTCAAACCATTAGTATCCCACAGAACATTCTTATGATTGAATTACAAAGCTCATTTAAAATAGCAACATTTTTGTTTTGAACTTGGACTTTTTCAGTTTGAATCCCAGAGCAGAATTTTTTTTTCTTCCTGGTGTTGACACAGAATTTCACCATCTCAGAGTGAGATAAGGGTTACATTGTTAAACATGCAGTCGGTTGAGGGAGATACTAAAGGAGAGCCAAATGAAAATTGAAGTTTTGGAGGCAATACTGACACTTAATAGGGGAAAACCACTCAGTCATTTTCTGTTTGTTTCATTCAAATATCCATGAGTTGTAGTAATTTAACTGCTACCCTTTGCCATGTTTATTAACCTCATTAGTCTTTAACTCAATTTAGGTAGTAGGCTTGTGGTGTTTGGAGCATAAAGGTTCTAGCGTTCTTCTCTCGGTATGAAATAATAGTAGTTATCAGATGAAGTCTCCTATCTGTGGTATAAATACCTTTAATTACTGATACAACCTTGGAGTGTTGATATACTAATAAAGCAGTATTATTCTCACTGTAACATTACCTTTTGGCTGCATGATTTTATAACCATACTGTTTTAGGTTCAGTCCTACATCAAAGTAGCTATTATTTTTGAACTTTCCTTTTTAAAGGAAAGAATTCTGGCTGCTCATTGTTCCACCTCTCTCATCTTAGGGACAGTGAAATATTAGTATTATCCTGTCAATGTACAGATAATTTTTTCCAGCAGTGATATGTGTATCGGTGAAACACAACTGATCTATCTGAAAATTCAATTAAAAATAGGAAACAATCATCACATATCTGCAACTTTCGTGGGTGTGTTCAATCAGTGGTTTAGGACAAGATATCATTGATGGAAATTTTAAGAATGGTGGGAATTTAGGGATGATTGCTCATGGACGCAGAAAAATTGAATACCTAGAGAAATTTGGATAGTTGTTATTGTCCTATAAGCAGGGCATGGGTAAATAATTACATCTCTCAAGTGCACTAATGTGAATAGTCATGTTCTAAGAGATACAAAGGATACATAGAAAATACTGGTCTTTTGACTAGAAGTGCTAATTCTCAAAAAATAAAAGGTATTAGGGAGGTATTCTGTTGAACAGGTGCTCTTAGTGTAGGATCGATGAAAGTATGATATAGGCAGAAAAGTAATAAGCTCAAACTGATGCTTAAAGATTTTTAGATTTTTATATATTTTAATGTATTTGTAACTTTGTAGACTGTTAATACATAGTTATAACTTCAAGTACTTTTCCTGACCTCTCCCACAATTTAACAAACCCTTACTAATACATTATTGAAATTCTGTTCAGTCTTGCCTTTAGTCTGGCAAGGACATTTTGTTTTGCACCTTACATTGTAGACAAAATAAAGTGTAGGGCTAAAAGTTTGGGAGTGGGGGGTCCAGTGGGGCAGAATCTGGGGGAAATTACCTAACCAACTCCTCTTCTAACTGGACAATATTTTTTAGATAAACTAGTTAATAACCTTATAAAAATTGTAGAAATATTGTATCACATGTGCATATTGCCATATTGTGCACCTTGAAAGCTTTTGATTAAAGGCTTGCTTTTACTTTATCATTTTAACATTGTTTGGAAAGGTTTTGAGTTTTATTCCAGGCAACAAAACAAGCAGGAAAATACCAAGTAAAGGTAGAGAGAGATGTATTTTGAGTTTAAGAATATTTTCCAAGTATTAAAGAAAATCAAAATACAAGAGCAAGATGTAGAAGCACATATTCAGGGAATGATAAAGGTGTTGGATATGTGCACTGCAGAGAAAATGATGGAAATAATAAAAATGGTGGGATATTTGCTAAAGATGGATTTCTTTTAAATAAAGGGGCAAAAAGTGTGGAGAACAGGGCTCTGCTTTCATCAAAATCACTTTGAAAAAATTCTTCAGAGGTTGACCTGGAAGCCTGCTGTAGACACTTGAGGTAGAATTTTCAATATAAGTAGCCATGTAAGTAATAATCTTAGATAGCTGGTTGTGAGAATTGTATTATTCCATTAAAAGCTATTACAAATTGAAGGTCTCTGTTATTTCTGAATGTGATAGTCACCTAATTTCTTTGCTGAATAACTGCTTTATCACCCAAAAGGGATGCTTCTTTAGGCAAGTAATGAGGAGTTATAGAAAACATGCTCAAAGAAAATAAACCTGGATGAAATTACAAAAGTGATCTTAGTTAAAGAGCATAGTAAGCAGTAGTTAAAAACAGAGGTGATGTGACTTAGACCTTCATTAGAAAATGAGGGAATTGTGGTAAACTGTGGGGACTGGTTAGTGAATTTAGATGGACTACCATGCTCTTGGTTAATGTATTGAAGTAATGGATTGGAGTAATGAAAATGGAGCAGTATTAGGCAATAAAAAGTGCAATGTTCTGCAATTTTACGATAATGATAATTATTTCTGTCAGGAGATAGGTGTTTGTAGAATGAGAATAGCTGATCAGAAGAGCTCTTAAGTGTATCAAGAAGAGATATTTCAAATATCAACAGCTGAAAATTGGACCTGCAAAAATAGAGGCTAAAAACCGTAGACTAAAAATACGGGCTTTGGATGGCAGGGGCAATTACTAAAATAGTCAATGGTTGAGGTAGATTTTTATCACTACAATTTGTCTTATCAGGAATAACTGTTTTTCAAAATTTTTAAAACTAGAAGAAGTTTAGTCTAGTGGAAAGAAGGTGTCAAAGCAGGAAATTAGAAAGTGAGTATATCTCTCTAGATGGGTTTACCAAACAGGTTCCCTGTGTGCTTCAGCTACATTAAAAACTGATGAACGATCCCTTGTGGTCAGATGCTCCTTGTGCTCTTCTTTCTCTCTCTCTTTCCCTCCCTCTTGAATATGCACTCTGTTATCCTCTCACCTTCTTGCTTTACTCTAGCCTGCATCATACTGTCTTTCAGTGTAAATATTTAAAGTGTTCAAGCCCTTTGTTTAGATCACTGCTGTTCTGCACTTCGTGCAGGATGTGTTAAACAGCCTTGTTCCTACTTGTAGTGTTTTCAGGGCTGATACCAAATTTTAAAGTAAAATAAGAAGTAGTCACGGTAGGAAAATCTTCTCAAACCGTCTTTCACCATTAGGTCTTTGTGAAGAGCAAATGAACAATACTAATTTTATGGATGTCAAATTAGTATCAAGAAGGTGTTTTCCTCCAGCATTTGTCATTTTCATGAACTCTTATCACTTCTAGTTCAAGAACTCAAGAGGAATTAATTAATTCTTCTAATTCAGAAGTACATTTCTCTGTACCATACAGGTAACAAAATAGCTTCTTCCAGCCCTCTTGAATTGGGTTTCTTTCTCTGGATCATTTATGTCAATTAAAATAATTTCAACAGAGGCAAAATTTCGAACTGTTCACTGGTTCTTAATACCTCTGATAATCTTACTCAGAGCAGTATGGAAAAGGCAAAATGAGCTATGTGGCTCACTACAGAAGAGCCGTTGTGGCAGGTGAAGTACTGTGTGATGCAAGTTGGAATTTCTTAATATTGACACAGCCCCCATTAAAAGCTGTGTCACTGACAGAGCTCAAAATTTAGTTGTTAATAAGGAACGTCAGTGGCTGAGATGTCTACAGCGTGGTCTCATAGGAAAGTTTTGATCAAGAATAATGGTATTTTGAATGATTTCAGCAATTAATTTTTGCAGTAAAGCTGGCAGATGACACAAAGACTGATGGAAAGGGAGTGACTACATCTGCAGAGTAATCAGCTCCTTCAGTATAACTGGAATTGAGAAGGGAAAAAAAGGAGGTGGAGGGGGAAGAAGCCTGTGAGTTGTATTTCAAGGTGAGAGATGCTTCATAATGAAGTATTCAACCTGACTTGAGGAATAAGGCAAGATATAATTTGATCCATCTCCTTGTGTTCTGGTCTAGCAGTGGGGCTGCTGCTATAAAAATAAATAGGACTGAAAATTAAAGGAAGAGGATATCTGTTTGCAGAATGTGATGTATGTTAAAAGGATTACATTATACATGTGATTATATACACACGTTATAAACATTTTTTTTCTCTGATATTTCAGTCTGTGTTTATGGGTTCTTGTGCTGTCTCCCTTCCTTTATGAGCTCTGCAGGAATTGGAAATATTTGCAGCTCAGAATCAAAGAATAGCAGAATTACAGAATATTATGAGTTGGAAGGGACCCATAAGGATCATTGCAGGAAGTACTCATTTTTTCCCCCCAGGAA
Source organism: Dicrurus megarhynchus (assembly GCA_013399195.1). NCBI lineage: Eukaryota > Metazoa > Chordata > Aves > Passeriformes > Dicruridae > Dicrurus > Dicrurus megarhynchus. The sequence continues at coordinate 292,676 of VXAD01002625.1, read as the reverse complement.
ATAAATCGGTTTCCAGAATATGTTTAAACTTTCCATGAACCATGCTGGGGACAGGATGGTGACCAAGTGACTCTGTGCTCTGTGGTCATACAGAAAATCCTTTGTACAGCCTCACTAGTGTGTCTTTCTGTCAGGCTTATGTTCACACCATTAACCAGATTTGGAATCAGGGAGAATTTCTTCCCAAGTGAGCTTGTCAGGGAAAATGTATCTTGGGATATTTAGGAAATGTATCTTGACTGTCATTGTAGCTGGCAAGGATGTCAATGATACCATCTTTCTTTCTATATGTCTGTTCAAGTTTGAAGAAATTTGAAAAATCTTTGTAAGATTTTAGGTTTGTTGAACACTTGGACAACCTCTGAAGTTTTTCTGTATGAAAAAATTAAATCTAATGATCTAGGGTCCAACTCCTATGAAATCAAAATGCCTTTTTGTTTGTACCTTCCCCCTTTTTTATCTGTAGATTGAAAGAGATGCTTATTTTATTGAGTCATATCATAAAAAGACCAGCAGAGCTCTATTATTATTATCCCACTTCGTTCCATTGGGTACTAGGACATAACATCCTCTTGTGTCCACATTCTGGTTCTCTGGTACAAACTAGAAAAAAATTCTTGGTAAATTGATGAAATTAAAATGCATCCTCACCTCTTTCATTTGTGCCTTTTTTCCTGTATAAACCAGTTAGGAGCAAAAAACTGAACTATCACAGCCTCCTGAACTTCAGGTGTGCCTTTCATGGAAACTCTCTTATACTTTGTGTCCTTCGGTAAATGCACAAAGTAGAGAGTATATTCTGTAAGGGAATATATTTTTTAAAGTTTTGGTCTTTTGTCTGCACAGTGAGAGTGCTCTCCCTGTTTTTAAAGAAAAGTAAGTTTGATAATGTTTAACTTTTAAATGACTTTCATTGAGGAGCTTTCAGTTTGGTGTTTGAACCAGTGTATTAATCAAGCTGATGAAAGAACGTTAGTAATCCCTAGGTGTGCTATAGCTTCATGAACTGAAGAAACCTGTGGTGAAAAGTTATTTTGTATTTGCTACACATTCCCAGTAGAAATTGATAGAAGGCACTTCATATTGATTCCTTACAGCTTATAAACACATCTATCCCAGACCTCATGGTTTGTTGTATGAAAAGATTTTTCCAAACTTTTTTTCCTGTTTAGGATTGTATTTTTATGTTGGAAGACAGTTTTGGGAGTTTTTTGTTTTATTTGTTTTTCTTCCCTTACCTTTTTTATCTATCTTATATTTGTTCAAAAACACAGGTGAGGATTGCGTTATGAACTAAGAAATTCAATTTGGTAATTCTGAAAATTCATATGAAGTAAGAGAGCCAAGTCATATATGATCCTTCACAGAATGAACACGGAAATGTAATTATTCTGAATCTAATAAAAGAATGTCAGATACACTGTTGTTTTAATTATATAAGTTAAATTGCACTAACAATGCACAGAGTTAATTAAATACGTAATTATTATGGTTACTCTTTTGTTTAGTGAGAACTACGGTAATTGAAACAGATGTCTATGTTAACAGCATCGGTCCAGTTGACCCAATCAATATGGTAAGTTCAGATTATTGACAGAAAATATCAACTGCATGTTGCTATGGATTAATATTATGAAATAATTCTAATCTCATTCAAATAAGTTTCTTTATTTCTTATTGTGTATTCTTATGCTGTTGGATATGATTGTGGTTATTGCAAAGGTACATTTAGTCTCTGTTTGAAATTGTTGTAATTTTAAAAATACGTTTTTTCTTTTAAAAAATTGAGGCCACACAGAGTACATTGTATCAGGTCCTTGTTTTAGTTTGTGTTGAACATTTCCACAGTGTTTGTATATACCTGGTTTATCTCTGGCCTCGTTTGATTTCCTGGAGCTACTCTTCAGAGCCTAAGAAAAATAACAATTGACACAGCAGTTGTGAACAAAATTATTTTCAGTGAAGTGATCTGTTTTTTGTTTGGTTTTTCTTCAAATTCATAGGAAGAATAATTTGAAATTAACTCTTTTGTCTTCCTTTTTCCATTTACTCTTCTGTGTCCTTTTCAGTGTGTGTGTATACATGGCTGGTTTCTTAGAAGTTGAGCAATGCATCTCACCTGGTTTCTGGTAGACCTGTTGAGCTCTGACCTATCTATTTAGTACCAACATTGAAGTAACAGCACTTATGAGGAAGTGAGTGTGTGGTATTTTCTTAGTTCTCTTCGTGCATTGTATGAGCTGGTGGTGTTGGAGGCTTTAGAAAGGCCTTTTGGCATGACTTCTGCCCAGGACTAAGATGGGGACTTGTCCTCAGGTTGAGTTTACCTCCTTTACTTCCTCCCTACAAAATTGCTGACAGTTTTGTTCAGAGGATGGAATATGGCAGTGCAGGGGGCTTCTGCATTTTCTGAGAGTGCAGTAGTTCTCAATTATTGTTGAGGATCTTGTGGTTTAGATGTACGTCATCATGTGTGGGTGGGGAATAGCGACTTTTGGTAATGGGAAGCCAAGCAAGAAAAACCAGTGGTACTTAGATACTGTGGATAAAGAGGCAGATCTGTGGCAAAGGATATTCATTCTAGCATAGTGGTCTAACAAGCTTAGTGTTGTCATTACCTGGGGCTGTGGCAGGGAAGTCCATGTCTCAGGCCAGGACTGTATGTAATGAAATGTGTGATAGAGCATAAGAGTGATGGAGCGGGGAAAATTTTCCAGCTTCCATGCCCGGTGTAAGTGGTGTCTTTGTTTTTGTCTGTCTTCCTTCTGTGGTATTTCCCTTTTGGTTCTCTCGGTCCAGTCCTCTTCTGAAGGAACTTACTGTAGAAGCAAACTGTGAGGATGTGTAAGGAGGATTTACAAGTGGCAGAGACTTCTTTTTCCAGTAACCTATGTATGCTCTTCAGCCTGTGGCCAGTAGGTACTGCACACACTGGCACTGAACATGAGAAATGCTTACAGATTCAGTTTTCTAATTTTAAAGAGCCAGCACATGGCTTGCTTTGCAGAATATCCCTGCCCCATCTCTCCTGTCTCTGCAGCCACAGGGCATGCTTCCAGTTATGGTTCAGCTGTGAACCATGACCTCTCCTGTGCCCACAGCTGCCTTCTTCTTGCTCAGCCCAGAGCCTGGGAGTATCAGCTGTGGAACTATTTCATGTCAGTTATTTAGAGGTCTCTCCACATCTGCTAGAGCTGTGCTCAAGCTGGGTGGTGATGTCCTTGCCATGCTGCTAGTAAAAGCCAGTCATACTGGCTTATAGTCCAAGGTGAAGATTGGCATCCTACTGAAAAGGGGTATTACTTCACTAGAGAGAGGGATCCTATTGTTTAATAATGTATATTAACTGGATATTTCTCTCCAACCTTCTGATTTCTCTTAAAAAAAAAAAAAATGAAGCATGCCACCAAAGGGTAATAAGGTAGATGTTACTAAGATACAGAACTTTAAAAACTATTCTAGTCTTTTTAAAAATGGACAGAAAACTACTTAGCAATTTAAATTACAGTCTGAAACCACTGTGGCCTTCATAAAAGGCCAATTGCTTTCCAACTTCAAGAACATGGCCTGTATGAGCATCTGACATCAGTTCAGAGATCAAACATTTGTAAAAATAAGTAAAACCTTATATTTGAAAATAATTTGATTAGGGTTTCAAAAAAAAGTTTTTATTCTGGGAAACAACATTCTCAGCAAAATAAATAGTAACAAGTTTTACCCTGTAAACTCTTTTTATGTGAGCTGTTGATTTCATTAGGAAGGCACTTTCCCTGGAGTCAATACTGTTTGAGATTTTTAACCAATAATCCAAAAATTGCTTCCATTTCAAGGGCTGTCCTTCGCCCCTCATTTGATCACTTAATAAGAGAATACATTTTCTGTGATTTCCAATCCCCATTTGCCATATACGTTAATTCACACTGGCAAATGACGTCCTTTAACTATTAAGTTTGGATACAACATGATGTAGATGGTATTTTTTCTGACAGTGATGCTGAAGCAACTTATCAAGGGAGTAGTGTGTTTGTCTGAAAGCTTTAGAGAACACATCCTATGAGAGGAAACAGATTTGGTTTTTTAATTGTCTATTTTCCTCTTGCTATTTGATAAACTTTCACTTTTGTAATTGAGGTCTGTGCATGACATTCATTAGAACTTGTTTTTGAAGGCTGTTGTATTTTGATGCAACATTTTAGATGCTATAGTCACCCCATGATTAAGGTGCATTTTGCTAGGGCTTGTGATCTCTTCAGGCATCTGCAACCTGAATAAACACTTTTAACAAGTGTCTGGAGCAGTAGAGTGTTTAGGCTTAAAATACTAAGTCTAAAAATTTTTGAATCTGTCTTTTAGAGCTAACCTGTGCTATGCATTGTGCAACAACCATATAAAATCCAGCCAAGTGCCATTACATGGCACATGCAGGGCTACCAGGGTATCAAGCTCAGCCAACATGGATTTGTGAAAGTAAGGTGTGGCTTGACCAGCCTGGTCTCCTTCTATGACAAAATGACCAGCTTAGTAGACGAGGGAAAGGCTGTGGTCTATCTAGACTTCAGTATAATATTTGACACCATCTCCCACAGCATCCTCCTGGAAAAACTGGCAGCTTGTAGCTTGGATGGGTGAACTCTAGAATGGGTAAAAAAACTGGCTGGCTGGCTGGTCCCAGAGAGTTGTGGCGCATGGAGCTCAATTCAGTTGGTGGCCAGTTGCTAGCAGTGTTCCCCAGGGGTCGATACTGGGGCAAGTTCTGTCTTTATTGATGATCCGGATGAGGGGATCGAGTGCACCTTCAGTAAATTTGCAGATGACACTAAGTTGAGTGGGAGTGTTCACCTGCTTGAGGGTAGGAAGGCTCTGCAGAGAGACTTGGACAAACTTGGTCAGTTGGCCGAGGACAACTGCAGAAGTTCAGTAAGGCGACGGGCCGGGTCCTGCACTTGGGTCACAACAACCCTGTGCAGTGCTACAGGCTGAGGTAAGAGTGGCTTGAGAGCAGTCCAGCAGAAGGGGACTTGGGAGTGCTGGTTGACAGAAGCTTAACATGAACGTGTGTGCCCAGGTGCCATCCTGGCCTGTATCAGCAACAGTGTGGCCAGCAGGACCAGGGCAGTGATTGTCCCCCTGTTCTTGGCACTGGTGAGGCTGCACTTTGAGTGCTTTAGTTCTGGGTCCCTCACTTTAAAAAGGACATTAAGGTGCTGGAGCACGTCCAGCAAAGTGCAGCAAGGCTTATGAAAGATCTAGAAAACCTGTCTTAGGAGGAACAGCTGAGGGAGCTGGGTTTGTTTACTCTTGAGAAGAGGAGGCTCAGGGGGAAGGAACCTCATCACTTGGTACAACTCCGTGATAGGAGGTTGTAGTGACGTGGGGTCCAGTCTCTTTTACTGTGCCTACAGTGAGAGGACAAGAGGAACTGGCCTCAAGGTGTGGCAGGTGATACTCAGATTGGATATTGAAAAACTTTTTCACTGTTTGGGTGGTCAGGCATTGGAATAGGCTGCCTGGGGAGGTGGTGGAGTCACCATTGGCAGTCACCTGGAGGTGTTTTGGAGGTGTCTGGATCTGATGCTGGGTGATGTNTTGAGAAGAGGAGGCTCAGGGGGAAGGAACCTCATCACTTGGTACAACTCCGTGATAGGAGGTTGTAGTGAAGTGGGGTCCAGTCTCTTTTACTGTGCCTACAGTGAGAGGACAAGAGGAACTGGCCTCAAGGTGTGGCAGGTGATACTCAGATTGGATATTGAAAAACTTTTTCACTGTTTGGGTGGTCAGGCATTGGAATAGGCTGCCTGGGGAGGTGGTGGAGTCACCATTGGCAGTCACCTGGAGGTGTTTTGGAGGTGTCTGGATCTGATGCTGGGTGATGTGGTTTACTGGTTTAGGGGTTACAGTTCTGAGTTGATGGTCAGACTTGATGATCTTACAGCTTTCTCCCAACTTTGATGTTTTGATGATTAAAAGTGCATTTTTATTAGCAAAGTCTTGATCCTCAGTAGCTCTGCAGTAGTCTAGGGATTTCTTTACAGAGTTTAGATATGCAGTGGATATTTAGAGCCTATTTTTACTCTATATTGAACATTATAAGTCAAAGTATTAGGCTTTTACTGCCTTTCTCCTTCCAAGCTAGGGCCAAGATGGAAAGCAACCATTGTTTGGTGGTGATCGAAGTAGCAGAGTCGGATATATGGTCCCAGTGCAAACATGCATGTTGGTCCATGCTGCCTGCTGGCCTCATTAGCTTCCTCTGCCCTGTATTCATCCCCCAAACTCTACGTATTCATAAATATGCAAAGTTTTATGCTACTGATGCCCCAAGCTGTCTAGGGGTGAACCATGACAGCACCAAGCTTTTGTGGTTTGACAAGACTGTTCAAGTGCACAATTCAGTTGGCTGGGAGAGGCATGGCACCTCTCCAAGACATTTTTGCCTTCCTTTAACTAAGAGATGACCTTTTCTTGTAATTTCTGTTTGATCAAAACTCTCATGACAATAAAGACTAAAACCACAAATTAGAGAAATTTTTTGAGAAGGAATGCGGGAGCAGTTCCTTAAGTAAGAAGCAGAATTGAATTGTGTCAAAAACGAAGAGTAAAGAGAAGAGCTTATACTTTCCCTGTATTTGATGTATATTTACTCAAGTTTTGTATAGTAAATAGTTAGAAAGAAGCAGATTGTTTCTAAAGAGATGCACAGACATTGTGACTGATAGACTAAAAACTGAAAGTGCTCCACCAGACTGTTTATATCTGTCTGTATAAAACTGCATGCATATATAAATATGTAGGTTTACAGAATCAAAATTATGTTTTTAAATTCCTTTGCTTTTTAATGTGTTTCTAAGTCATGACTTAACACTTTGAAGCATTCTGATATCATTGTCATTTTAGTGTGTTTGAGTGCTACTATTTTTTATTTCCCTGCCTGTGGATGAGATGATGCTCTGTATTCCCTTTTTGTATTTATTAGTGGAACTTGCTGTTAGAAGGTCCAATCTGAAAATTCCAGGCTAAATTTTAAGCACTGCTTTTCACTACAGCAGTTCAGTTTCCTTGTTATTTTCCAACGTTTCTCTTCTGTGCATAATTTAGCTTTTGTCACATGATTTTGCTTATTATCCCATGAAGGGTACTGTGATTGCAGATTGAAGCCATACTTTATAGCCTACCACTCTAATCTTTAACAAGAGAGCTAAACTACTTAGAAAATCAGATACTCACAGAGTATGCAATATGCTACTTTGGTAGGCAGACTGCATGGCCAGGACATTGGTAAGATACCATTTTTCTTGTCATATTGTACCATTTATGACTTTATGTAGAATGGTGGTGAGTTTTAAGTATCCTTTGACTTCTAAATTTCAGTTCATTCTCTAGTTGGAGTAACTAGCTGCAGATTTTTTTAAAAAATTTTTTCGAGGTATTCAAGTATCAGAGGGATCAGTCTCCTAAAACAGATTACTCAACACTATTGCGCATGTGGAGGATACTTTGTGGCCAGGTGTGTCACTGCACTTATTCTACTGGTCACTAAATTTGTACTGAGGGTTTGAAGGTTTGTACTCTTACTTTACAATGCCATTTAATTTACATGAAGTACACTAGGGTATAAGTAATCACGACCTGAAGATACATTACCTGAAGGTACCCTGAAATCCAGTGCTTAAAGATACACACTCTCTCTGTGCATTTTTCTATAAAACAAGGTAGTTTAAACTCTGGTTTTGAATTGTATTAAGAGTTGTATTACTCAGTGGAATTGGATTTAGCAAGGCCCTGATCCTGCAGATTCCTACGCAGTTTACATGTGTGAACATTGACTTCACATGTCACCTTGACTTCAGGACTTAACAAATGCTGTAGAAAAAAACACAAAGTAAGAATTGTCCAGAAGGAAAGACATGAACTCTCTGTCTCCCTCCTTGTCTGACTGTCTGTTATATGTCTAAATGAACACAGTTCCACACGAGAAATGTAAACATAGTAAATCAGTGCTATGCAAATGCTGCAATAGTAGTAATAATTCAGGACTGGGTGAACACTGTTTGATAGGTCTTGTTGTGGTTTGTGAAATGCACCTGAAGCTTTTCCTGGAGGTTAGAGTTGCTTTCACGTTTGAAGAAGACTGTTTTGAGGAGAACCTCTGTCTCTATGAGCTTTATACAGACTGACTGAAAGGAAGATCATGAGGGATACACTTTTGGCCCACATTTGAGAATTTATGAGGTTTCTTAGGTTGTGGTCATTCATTGTGCAAGCAGTGGAAATTTTCGGAAAGCCAAGTGTGTACATTTTATACAAATTGGTTTAATTATCTTTCAAATGGCAGGAATTCTGTGATCAATTTGTTCATAAAACAGGACAAAAGAACCAGCGAGCCTTTGAATATTACCTGCTTCTTATTGTACAGCATCTTCTTTGAAATAAGCTAGAATAATTTTTTTTCCCACCTTACTCTGTTATTTCAATTAGGGAAGATAGATTCCAATCATTGTGGTGCCTGTCAGCACTGCAAGTGATCACGGTTAATTGGCTTACTCAGATGGCTCTTTGAGATTGATGGACACTGCTCATTTACAGCAGCTGAGTAAATACTCCTTCAGTAGGCTTGAGCATTGTTTTTTACTGTTATGGAGTATACTTAAAAGTCAAACCTCGTATTTCTGCTGGCATTTCTTATGTTACCAGCTCTAGAAGCTAAATAATACTTCACAAGTACAATTTCATGATTGTTCACTCTTTTTTTTCCCCCCTAAAAAGATTAGCTTAAACTGATTAATCTGGTTCTTGCAGTTTGGTTACTGCTATTGCAAGATAACTCTAAACTTGTCTTGTTCAGGGAGAATTGGCCAAATACACACAGTATTCTGCTCATACTGGCTCAGCATAGCAGTTCCTGTGTTGCTCCCAAATTCTGTGATCAGTTTGAAGGGAATAGTGAGGGATGAGGGAAAATGCAGCTACTGTACAACTGACGAATGTTGCTGTAGCTTTCCGAAACCAAAGCAGAGAACAGGCATCTTTTCAGTCCCCACTTTAAGCAGCATTCAGTATTTTTCCTGGTTTTAGCTGCAGTTTACCCATTCTCCCTTAATAGGTATGAAGCCAGGAGAGGTACTGAAGGTTCCACACAAGTCACTAGGAAAATCTACGCTCTTTGCTGTAAAATATGGCCTGATTTCTGTGTGCCATATAATAGCAATGCTATTATGTAAGGCTGCAGTCTTTGTGTGCTGTGATTGATTCTTAAATCTCAGATTAGTTCATGTTTTAGGAAATACTGGTTTTGTATTGTACCATTGCATCACTTAAGCCACAGCTGGCATGGTTGCAGTAATGATATTAATCAATATAGTAATAGTACTACAACTACTACTACAACTACTGTTTATTTTTCCTTCACTCCCCTGATTGGAAATCCAGTTTATATCATCTCAGATTCTTAGCATTCACAGCCAGAGCAATAACCTAACTGCCTCTGAAGTATCCAGGATTTCGCTGTGGACATGACTAGGGCTAGACAACAATTCTGAAAAAGCTTGCTTTTTTCTGTGGTCATGCAGTTTGTAATGAGAAACAATTGTGTTAGATGGTATCTGCCTCCCTTTCTTTCACAGCTTTCCAGTATCAGTGTGTTTTGATAAAGTCTCTTAGTTTCTTGTCTTCCTAACACTTGATCTATTTAAATATTGACGTGAATATATTTCTTAAAGCTCTTCCTTTAGTGCTTCTGCGCAATACATCTTCCATGGTCATCTTCTCTTCTCCTGCTTTCAGTTCCTTCTTGGAACTGAAACACACAAATTCAGCCACCTTTCTGTGACGCTTGCTATTCTGTGTCTCCTTTTGTCCAGTCTAAAATACTGTCTTGTGTCACTCATATGTGTTCACAATTGTTTTGTTAGCTCAGTAAGACTGAATCACATCTTTAAAGCTTACAACTTTTCACCTCTTTCACTCTCAGTTGCTATGTATAATCACTATTCTATGTCATTGAGGACTGAAATCTAAAAATTTTCTGATGTGATGGATCTTAGAACCAGGAGTAGGGTCTCAGTTTTAGACTTTCAAATTCTGAATCCAAAGGGATTTTATATTTCTTTATTTTTTAGTCCATCACATGGAAACTCTTGTCCAAATTCCCATTGTTATGCTAATGTATTTCTGTAACCTTTCCAGCTGCAGCTTGGCTCCACTCGTATCGTCTAGAGATCTCCTACAGAGAGAATTTTCCACTTTTTCTACTGAGTTATCTCTTGCTCAAGTTCTTCTTTTGTCTTCTCTTTCATTGGATCTCACACATAAACTGTTCCTTTTTACTTTCAAGGTACTTCAAAACCTGTCCTCAGTGATTTTTAGTTGGGTTTTTTTTCCTCAAGAGGCCATTTCCTGCCTCAGATCTTGCTAGTGTCTGCTCCCATACTTTCAACTTTTCATATCAATTTCTACCAAGCTGCCCTTTATGCTTGAAAGAAACTTTCTGTAAATGTCTGCAAAGCTACTTTATTGTTTCTCATTATGTTTCTGTTTAAACTTACTTTTCCTTTTGTTCATTTCCTGTTTTTTTTTTTTCCTCTCTGAAGGTTAAAAGCTATCACAAAGAATTAAGCTCGTGTTGTGCTAAAGTTGCTATCTGTAATTATGCCCCTGTTGGCTTTCCAAATCCTGTCTTTTATGTTAAATTCAAACCATAAGCTCCTTGCAGAGGTTATGTACCCTGTATAAGTAGTATTGAGTGCCTGCCCAGTTTAGTCGTGATCTGACATGATCTAAACCAAGAGTAATGTTAATGTAAGTATTACACAGCACTTCATTAAGAGGGTAAAGGTATTGACTAGTGCTAAAGCTAACCCAAACAGCACTTTACTCCTTCTTTTCACCCCAAAGCTGCACAGACTACTTGTCTGCTCTGATGTAAGCTTTATTGTTACTTCCTGTACCCTGATATCCTCCAAATACTTTCTGTCTTCTTCAGCTGTATTGTGTCCCTTGTGTCTGCAGCTAAGACAAGCTGCATCTTGTTTTTTGTCTGTACCTCTTACCTCTGTGTCAACTATAAGATAAATATTTTGAAGAACATTACACACCTGTTCTTTGTTATTAATTCCTTATCTGTCTGTCTATATGGACATAGGTTGTGCTGCATTCCAGTTGTGGGAATAATTCGGCTGGCATAGATTTGAACTGGGTTTTGGGGAAGAGAGACAAGAGGGTGTGCTTTGATTGTTGCAATAGCTTGTAACAGCTTGTTGCAATAGAGGCTGACCTCAGCAATGGCTCTTATCACAGAGGTTTTCGTGGCCGCCTCCGCTGCTGTGCACCGGGGAAAGCTGCTGTAATTCCCTGGCCCCTACAAGGGCTGCTCTCAGGATCTGTGCTGACACTAAAAAGACTCATTTACTCTTAAAAGCCAGGCTTTTTCCCCTCATGGCACATGTTGTGGGAAGTTCACTTTGCTGAGAGGGAAGTGGTCTGGAAGCCGTCTCTTGCAGCAGCACCTCCAAGCTGTTTACCAGTAAAGTAGACCTACCCCTGGAAAGAGTGTTGCCTTACTCCCTTGGCAGCAGGATTGACTGCACTGACAAAGTAGCTATTAAAAAATGGAATATGCTTTTGCTAATAAGTGAATGCAACTTCACTGCCTGTTGATCTTGGCTTTCATTTCATTTTGGTTTTGTATGATTTTAAATTTGACCAAGTCTTTCAAATCTGAGTGCTTATTTAGACCACCACAGAGAATTCATGTTCAAAACACTTTTTCTTGGACTGTTTCGAAGTGTGTCATTCACCAGCATACAGTAATTGTACTGTTGATTGAGGCATTGCCTTTTTGAATAACAGCAGTGTCTCTATTGTAGAGGTTTGTCCCCACAACAGGTTATGTTCTTGAGACCAGTATGTTAGTAGAGGCTCTTTTTAGGAAGTTCTTGGTGCCTGTACATGCTCTGATATATTATATATCTTGTATAGTGTAGCAGATGATTGATATTTGGGGCTGATTACAGCCTCATCAATCAGAAAACCAAATAGGTACGCTGTATTTCATGTAGTATCATGTATTTTGCAGGAGTTGCAGAGTAGAAACCAAGCCCTAGGTAAGTCTGTTTGCCATCAACATTGGGATTTTGAACCACGGCAGGAAAACCATGTACACTAAAGAGCAAACAGTAACTGCACAATTTCTTGCTTTGAAAATGTTTGTACCATACTGAATGGTGAATTATTGTGTTTGAAACTTTATAGTTTATTTATGAAGGGAATCTACAAAATCATGTCTGCTTGAGTAATGTACAGCTTTGTTGTTAAAGTTGCCTGTGAGTTCAATTTTGGCTAAAGTCTCTCTAATTACAGGAAAGTAGATGTAGCTGCTTAATTTAGAAAGTAGAGTCTGAGGAGCTGATAAATCACTATCAACAATCTCTAAGCCAAACCCTTAATCCATAGCAGTATTTATTCCTGGATTTTTGATACATATTTATTTATTTATATATGTTTGGTGGTTGGTTTGTTTTTATTTTTGTGGGGTGGTTTTTTTTTTTTTTGGTTTTGTTTTGCTTTGCTTTGTTTGGTTGCTTTTTTTTTTTTCAGCTTTTCGGGATTTTTCAGTTGTTGTTGTGGGTTTTTGTTTTGTTTTGTTCTGAGTTCTCTAGTTCTCCCTAGAGTTTAATGTTTGCTTATGAGAGGCACTGGCTGACATATTCAATTTTCAGTTGAAAAGTAAATCAAAACTTTTAATATAATTTTTACCATGAGAATGTATATAGATTATGTATATAACTTATCCACTTCATCTCCTTCTGCTCTCTTCAAATGACCAAAATCTAAGCTGATGAAATAAAAGCATAGATTTTGCTGAAGTGCTTTAGTTACTTTTCTAGCTAATCTTTTCACTATTGGCAAGATTTTAATGATAGTGTCTAATCTACAAAACATTGAACTAAATCTTGCCTTTTATTCATATTGTTGTTTGCATCTGTCAATTTGCATGTTCAAAATAAGGACTAGATAAGCACAGATGCCAAATTGCCACGTGAGGAGGGAGGTTTTTTTCTGAATTGTGACTATGTAGGTTTTGCTGTACTCCCTCACCTTCTGTAGACATGATTTGCCATATTTTCACTTACCCTGTGCATATGTTCTCATAGCATCCTCCAGTGTGATTATCTGTACAGTTATAGCAATCTGACTGATTAAAAGACTCTGGAAGCAGACGCTATGCATGTGTGTTCACTGCATTTCCAGCAGCCCTCACCTCTTCCATGGCTGCAGTATCATTAATGTAATACTACAGGTATTTGTCAGAAGCACCGTGGTTTGTTGGATCTGTTAGATCTCACCCTAAGGTCAGTAAGTTCAGATTGCTTTAGTAAGCAAACTAAAATGGTTTACTAAACCAAGAAATTATACTTTTGCTTTGGTCTCAGCCATGGGGATTAAGTTCTGAAACCATCGTTGGCCCTGAAGCAGCTCAAAAGTCTCTTAAAAGGGCTTTTAAAGTAACTTACCACAGAGAGTAGCCACATTTTCAACATTTTGTTAAGAGAGGTTATACATCACGGATAGGTTAAGTATTTTAATAAATTACTTTACAGCCCCTTATTGATGTCCAAAGATATTTGGGTGAGGGAAAAGGTAATGGTTACGAGTGTTTATTGGCAGCACCCTGGGAAGATGAAGATAAATTGGCTAATGCTTGATGCTTTATTTGGTGCTTACCTCTTGGGAAGGCATGTGGTTACTGGTTTTGTCCATGAGTTTTTTTGTTTTTAAAATCTCTTTATCGGCATACTAAACGGATATTAAATCACATCTCTTATTGTGGAAACATATAGACTGGTAGAATGCTTTTTTTAGTTTCCCCTTCTTAATTTTTTTTTTTTTTTTAATTCCCTGCCTCACTTACATTGAACTCCAGTTTAAGGAATTAGCATGCTGAATAGAATGATAAAATAACAGATAAAGTGAAGTCGTGTCAACTTGTTAGTTGAACTGCTATGAGGGATTCCATATGAAACAGATTTCAGAATGTGCCATTACAGAAACCTTGAGGTGCCCTTCACATAAAATTTTGAACCTGGAAGAAAAGCTGGGGTGGGTTTCTGAGCAAAGGTGAAGTGACAGGAATATGTTTTTATTCATTTTTCTCTGAAATTCACTGGTCATTAGCTACATTGTAGGTCTGTAATTTGTAACAAAATTTTTTAGTTCTGAGTTTGGTTTTGGGACTCTTCCTTGATTTTCTGTTTGGCCTCATGAAACTAGGCCACTTTTTCCTGTTCTCAAACAAAATGTGTTGCATTTAACATAATCCAGCCCACAATTTAGCTACTTGTTACGTTCCCTCTCCACAGTTTTTTATTGTGGAATATCAAATCAAAACAGGCAAAATATTCAAGAGCTCTTTTTTTTTTCTTCTCTGTTAGACTTTTTTCTATCCTTATTGATATTATGTTGGAATTTGTGTGATGCAGTTTGTAATGAGAAACAATTGTGTTAGATGGTATCTGCCTCCCTTTCTTTCACAGCTTTCCAGTAAAAAAAAAATAAAAGCAATCCTCCGACCTGTTTTCAAGTCTGACTGTTATTGAACTGTGCATGACAACGAAATATGCTGAAGATTCCATTTGTCCCCCTTCAGTAGCTGTTCCTACTTTGTTTGAAGTAATTTTTTTTATAAATTAAATGACTTTCACTCAGGCTATGAACCTGTTTGTCTGTAGTCAGAGTTTGTTCCCTGCTTGGCCCTTTAGTGGTAGTCTCTGATTAGTCACACTGTTCCCAGCCTTTGGACTTTGTTATGATCTTTTAGAGAGGAAAGAGAGGGAGGAGGATTGAAGTTATCTGTAAATAATTAGGCAGGTGGGCACTTAATGCCAGCTGTGAAAAAAAGTACTCAGCAATTTAATCAAATTCCAAATATGAGCCAATGTGTGCCATTGTTCTTGAACCCTGTGAGGCTAAATATGAATAAGCATGCATTCTGCTGTGGCTGTGACTAACACAGCCATAGATGGATTCCACTTTATTCTGCATGGCTACTTTGTCATTAGTTTAATTTGAAAGGGAGGGTAGTAAACCAATTTTTATGGTTGCACAGTGCCATTAAATGGTGAGTTTCATGAAAGACTAGTAGAAATAGTGATAAGAGTGTTAATTTAAAATATTGTAAGAAAACAAGGAAAGCAAAATAGTCGGCTAGAAAGATTTGCTGCACTAAAAGAATATTATATAAATCTTGTTGCTGTTGTGCTTGCTTATACAATGTCTGAAAAAAAGATAGGGCTTCTATTAATCTTGTTTTAGAAACAAAGTACCCCCAGCAAAGACAGTATGGTGATTTTTCTACCTAATTTTTAACAGATATTATGGACCCAGATTCCCTTTTCTTAAAAGGAAATATTTTTCAGGAGATGAAAATTTGGAGAATTCAATATGTGATTCCATAATATCCGAAAACTTCAGGCCCTTTTCAAAACTAGATTTCCAGAAATAATATGACTTTCTTAATAATTCTCCTAGCATAGTTTCAGCTTATTGCACTCAAGCATCTATCCTGCCACACCAACATGCCACCAGACTCTTTGTTGTCTGATCACCTTTTATGTTTTTGCCTGTGCTTGGTAACTGCTGGTGATCTATTTGTATTTATGCCATCTGGCCTCTTCTGCAGGGAAAAATGTGTTTGGAAAAGAGGCTAATAAACATGAGTCCCATTTTCATGCCTTGCACCCCTGTAAGTGAGTACTCGTATGTACTTGGACACGATGCTGAAGTTCACTTCAGAGGAAGACAGTAAAGATATAATGGGCTAAAAATGTGATCCCGTGTAAGATGAATTGTGTGAAGAATATGTCCTGCCTCAGGATGTATTATGGACCCTCAAAGACTGGTCTCAGGGAGGGATAGGGTAAACAAATATGCTGAAGAAGTAGCTAGTAATGTCACCAAGGCAGATGGTAGAAGTGGAATAATTGTTCTTGGGCGAAATCAGAGCACTGTCTCTGGGCCCCTGCTGAAGAGCAGGGTGAACTGCTGCTGCCACCCACCAGGAGGCTGCAAGTCCATGCCTTTAAAGTGGGATGAATGGTAAGATTATGCCTGTGGTTGGGTTATTCCAGAGAGAGAGGGAGAGGGAGATGTCTGAGTGCAGAAGTGTGAGCTTAGAAACAGAGGACAAGTCTCTTCAGGTGTGTTACAAGAGGCTAGCACTTGGATCTCATTTGACATTCAGCAAGATACTTAGAAACAAGCAGTTACTAATTTTCTGATGTTAAATTATTGTGTGCTAGACTATTTTTGAACAGGTACCATGAAGAACTGTTGTTGGGGTTTTTTTGTGTTTTCTTTTCCAAAAGATTTTTAAACAACTCCTCTAATACATGGCATGCTGGTTTCATTCAGGATAGAACTAATTTTCTTAGAAGCTGGCAAAGTGCTGCAGTTTGGATTTAACAGGATACAAACTTGCACATTTAATATGGAAAGGTAAAAGAATACCTGAGGCCATTCCCTTGTTTTTTGTGTTCAAAATAATGTTCCTTTTTTATTCTAATTTATTAGAGTGGTTGGTATTCTATGGCAATCTGTGTTTTCTTGCTTGTGTGGATTCGACTATAATGTCTCTTTGGTATTTTTTTTCCTCAAACCAGGCATTGCTACTGTGAAGTGGCTGCTTAGAGTAGCACCTTCAAACTCAGACAGTCTTCACTTTTTGTACATTTGGTTGTGTCTGTTGATTTCGCTCACTGACTGCTTTTTTTTTTTCTTCTCCTATTTATACTGTAAAGGCAATGCATAAATCTTTGTTCATTCTGTGCCATTAAAGCCCATTAAAACACTTCTCTGGTGCACTGCCTTGGGCTCTCCTTTATACCACAGCAAGGCAAGTTTCATTTTCAGTTGTAACCACTACAAATGAGCACAGAAAGCTGAATTTTAAGGTTAAACAGTTCCGGGTTTTTCACAGAAGTCTGAAATTCTGTTTACAGAAATAAAAAAAAGATCAAGGACTTGTTTTGACCCGCATGGCAGTGACTCTCAAGAAATATGCGGAGTTTTAGATCAAAGTCACCTTCAAAATGGAATTTTATTAGTCCTTTTGTTCTCTCTGTCTCTCCACTGTTTGTCTCATGCATTAGTTGTTCATAAACTTTGAAAATCACTGAGTTACCACATTTCAGGTGGTAATTCATCTGCCATACATCACAGAGCAAGAGGAAGCCTCCTTCTATCTTATCTGTTTCCTGAACTTGTACTTCTCCCATCTGGAGAGGTGGGAAAATTAAGAGAGTTTCAGATAGTCCTGGAATATCTACCTTAGCACTTCTCAAGGATAAAGTGCCGAATTTCTCAAAATTTCCTAAGATGGTATCAGTTGCTGAAATTCGTGAGGAATCTGTAACTTGTACAGTTGGCTGCTGTGATTGTTTAAAATGAACAAAAAAATATCCACTCCAGTCAATGAAGCCTTCAGCTTTTATTTAAAAACAGAATTGACTGACTGCATTATGCATTCTTATTGACCAAATAAACTAGTAGTAACCCCTTTGGCTAAAGTAAGAGTGTGGACACTGTCTCTTCCTCGCTTTCGCCTTTCCATTCAACCCGTAACTGAGAGGTGAACAACCAACACCAAGTGTTTAAGTCTGGTCTCCAGCTCTTTCCCTGCAGGGGAGCTGCTCAGGTGCTCATTGAAGCCCTCATGGGGCAGCTGTGCAGGAAAGATCACATCTGCCATCAAGTAGTGAGACTATTGCCACTAAAGTCAGAGTCATGGTCTAGAGCTGTGCCAACACGAAGAGCTGCTGCTCTACCCCTTTGTCTGAAGTGCAGAAACACCTGGCTGGATCTTTTGAAAAGCAGAATTCCTTTATGCATCTGTATTGTTTATCTCTCTCAAGTTTCACTCTGTCAAGAATTATTTCATAAAAAGGGGTTTCCTTTTATTTATTTATTTTGGTTTTCCACCTTTCTTTTCACCTAATCTATACGTCAGAGGAATTTGATTTTCTGTTACAGAAGGTGCTTCCTTGAGGCTTTAATAAGTAAAGTGGAATTTCTTTAGGGAAATTTCCTTCCTTATTGTGATTATATGTACTTTTGTGTGTATGTTGGTAGGTATACAAGGCAGATGTTAACAGATGGTTCTGTGAACTGTCATGTTTAATTTCCATATATTCATGAATTCTTCATAATCTGAAATTTCTCAAAAGATGCTTAATTGCATGTTGAAAAGTTTGGGGGAAAATATAGAAAGCTTGTTTTGTTTGGTTCTTAAAAGATGTAGAATATCTGTCTTAACAAACATAGTCTAACCCTGAAGTACTAAGGTTGCCCTTAAATTTCTGTCCAGGGCTCCCAGAGGTGATTGCACTGTGCAGGAACCTCCAAGTTACAGTAAGCTCCCACCATGTATCTTCTTCCTGAAATAATCAGTGTGTGTCAGGGGAGAAGAGGAAGGGACAGAAGGCTGTGTGCATCTTTTGTCTCACATTCTGGGTTACTGACTGCTGTCTGCTATGCAAATGGTAATACAAAAGAGAATAGAGGAGGTGGCTTCAGATTTATATATGGGTCAAAAACCAGTTGGCTTGCAGACTTTGGTAAATGTAAACATAGATATGGTTGTTTCTCTGTTTTTAGGAATACACTATAGATATAATTTTTGCCCAGACTTGGTATGACAGTCGTCTAAAATTTAACAGCTCAATGAAGGTGCTTATGCTTAATAGCAATATGGTTGGAAAAATTTGGATTCCAGACACTTTCTTCCGGAACTCAAGGAAATCTGATGCTCACTGGATTACAACTCCAAATCGTTTGCTTCGAATCTGGAGTGATGGAAGAGTATTATACACTCTAAGGTGGGTTTTTATTATTTGGGTTAAAAAAAACCCCAAAACCCTGTTATGACCAGGAATATGAAAATAATGAATATGAATCAAATTCCTGGCATCTATTTTCTTATGGACTGCAGGAATTTGCAAGGAGTTGATTAAACAAGAAAATAAGATTATTCGATCATGAAAAAGATGAAATTCATAGTATTGAAATATAATGCAAGGGTAATTGGGCAAGGGAAGCTGAAGGGGATAGCAAATTTTGATCTCATTTAGGAACAGGCAATATTTAAAAAAGGACGTTATATAGTATTTATTGTCATGGTGGTCTGTCACTAATTTATTGCAGATAAAGTATTTCTGGTCTAAATGCTTCAGTATTTAATTTCCACCAAATTATATTTTGTAAGTAAATCATTAAATGCTGCAGATAATAAAAATTAGAAGAAGTTTGATTAAAGTAAAAGGCCTCAGTCCTGCATGTACTTCTTAATATATTTACCCTTGGAAGCTATTAAAATCAACAGATCTGTTCATCCAAATTAGGCATAAGCAAACATGTTGGTGATAATTCTACTTGGCAAATGGGAGATGCCTGTGCTGCTTTTAAGCTTAAAGCTATATGTACTGATTTTTGAGGCGCTTTTCAAACAGTTCTTGAAAGGCTGCAGTCTACAGAAACTATTTTAGGGTCATCTCTGTCATATTTTTTAAACATGCCTAAAAAATCTTGCAGTAAATCAGGAGTTAGTCAAGAAGTAGTCCATACAGAGGATGCCATAAATATGATTTTTCCCTTAAGAGTTTATTTATTTGTTTATTTATTTATCTATTTAAAACAAAAAGTAGCACTTTTAATTACTTTCTTCTCAATCATTTATGCTCTGTTCATATGCAGGCTATGTCGTATGAACAATTTATAAATTTCTCCTGTATCAAAAGTAAGAAGAATTAGAATGCTTTACAGGGATTCTCTTCACTGGATTTTTTCTTAGTATGCATCATTTGAGACCATAGAGACATCTCTGAAGAGCACTTTTTAAATGGTTTATTATGCCAGTTGGTGTTTATAAAAGCCTCTAGAGAGCCCCTGCTGTTGACATGCTAATTTTTTTTTTCTTTTTCTAATTAGCAATTGTAGAGTCATACTTGGACTTTACCCTTCCAGTGTCCATTCAGTTTAAATGTAAAATTTCTTCTAAAGAGATTCAAAATAACAGAAGGAAATAAATACAAGCAGAAAAATCATGTGAGTCCTCACAGAGCAATAGGTTAGAATTACTGTGTCAGAGTATGAGCAATAAAGTGCAGTCAGCTGGTAACAGAACAGCAGAACAGGCACTCACCCAGCACTGCACCATGCAAACATCTGTGTAGGTGAGGATATGGCCTGAATCTGATCTAAGGTAAAACAACACTGAGAGGTTCATATCGTGCTTATTGAAGGGACAGTAACATGATCTGACAATGCTCCAGGTTTGTGGTCTTCCCTGGATCACCACTCTTTTCTTATCAGTAATTCAGGTGGCAGACGTGGTGAAAATGTTAATCAGCCTTAATGAATCTCCTCTGAGGGTAGCCCATGGTCTGTCCATTGCACCATCAGTGATTCCAGATCTAGTTGTTTTGCTTTGAACAGAAGGCTTGGCTTATTTTCTTTTTCTTTGAGTGTTTAACTATCCAGAAATTGAAAATGGAGAGTAAAGGCAATAAATGCATAAATCATAGTAGACAAATTTGAAAATCACCTCCATAGTGATGCAAGAATTCTGCTTTAAAGTGTGGAGAAGGGTCTTTCTTCCTCTCTCCCACAGTGTATGCTAGGAAGAACACTTTTCCTTATAAACCTTTGGTCAGGTCATAGTGGAAGTTTGTGTAGAATAAATTGTTCAGAGACTCGTAAAACTATCTGGCAGCATGTCTCAGAGTCTTTTCCCATCCCTTCTTGTCTAATGTGTAAGCATTGCATACTGTCAAGTGTGTGAGCAGTATGGCAATTTTTAAAGTTGATTTTAAAAGACATTCTGACTTTCTACACAGTGTTGCCAACAAAGGAGGAGGTATTTTAAATGCAAAGAAATCAGATTGGAGTCTAGCCCCCTAGTTTGGCTTACTAGTGAAAGGTAGAAGAACTGGGTTTTGCACTGATTGCTTGGAAGTCCTGTGGAAATCTGTGATAGCATTTTCAAAAGCAGAAAGTGATTCAGTTCAGACAATTATGAGCACTAAACCAGTTCTAAAATGTTCATAAGTTGTGAACTATTTGAATGTCTTAGACATTAAATGAGGAGAAACATTTTCTGCTTTTTCCTATCCAAATACTTTCTTCTCCAGAACTGCTTCCATGAGTACAGAGCAAGTCCAATGTCCCCCACCTATTTTCTCTTGTTTAAAACCACCAGATACAGCAATGCCAAATGCAATTTGACTTGATAAATGTGCCTTTATTTTTTATAAAAAGATCCCCTCCTTCCCCTGTCTTCAGACCCTCCTTCCCCTGTCTTCAGACCCTCCTTTTTATCCCCTATTTCTTGTAGAGCTGAGAGGTGCCCCCAAATCAACTGAAATTTTTGAAATGGCTTGAAATACTGTTTGAAACAACAGAGACTCAAGTTGCATGCAGTAATAGTTCTTGTTTTGCTCCTTGGTGCTGATGCTGGATGTGGTTTTGCTGATACACAGGAGGTTATTCATAATATCCATTAATTGGCAAAATTTGTTTCTGTGTATGTTCTTTACTATGCAGCCTGAAATGTCTGAATTCTTGAATATAATCTTTTTTTTTTTTTTTTCCCCTTCCTACTCTAATTAGGTTGACAATTAATGCTGAATGTTATCTTCAGCTTCATAATTTTCCTATGGATGAACACTCCTGTCCTCTGGAGTTTTCAAGCTGTAGGTGGTAAAACACTTTTTTTTCCTCTTTATGTTCAAGCTTTAAATTTCCTTAAAATCTGGCGGCAGAAGAGTAAATGTTTACTTCTTAAGCCTTGCAGCATAAGAAAGAACTGACTGTTCATGTTTTGACTAGATCTATTGCATTATTTAATGCACTAATAGATGAGTTGAATCACATGCATTTTTTGCAACTTTAAAAATAGTCTTATTGCTTAGGAGTCTAATACAATGCCTATTCCAGTTAATGGAAATGCATTACCCTGGAAAAACTTTGTTTTCTTGTGCCTGCAAGACTTGACAGCTTTGAATTAGCTCCATGTGGTATACTTAAAAGGAAAAATAAGATATGTCTTCTTCAACCTGCTCCTGTAAATGTTGAATCAGTATAAGAAGTCCTTTTCATTTCAGTGGCACTTATTTTATATGAGCAAAACTACAACCTTCAGGCTCTATTTTTTTGACGCAAACTTATGTTTAAAAAAAACAAATCCTAGGGGAATTGTGCCATTGTAATCATAGGATCGTTAAGGTTGGAGAAAACTGCCAGGATCATCAAGTCCAACCTAGAGTCATAGGTTGAGAACACCAGCTTCTCACTGAACCATATCACAAAGTGCCACATCCCGTTGTTTCTTGAGCACCTCCAGGGATGGTGACTCCACCACCTCCCTGGGCAGCCCATTCCAATACTTCACAACCTTTCAGTGAAGAAATTCTTCCTGATATCCAACCTGAACCTCCCCTGATGCAGCTTGAGGCCCTGTCCTCTCATCCTGTTGCTGGCTGCCTGGGAGAAGAGGCTGACTCCCACCTTGCTACAGCCTTCTTTCAGGAGATCCTCCCTAAGCCATCAAATTATGTACTGATAAGTGTCTGTCCTTTTAAGCTCTTTCTGATCATTTAACAATAATGTAATTACATTTATGTATTAATTCATAGTGATGATTCTCAGCCAATTTTTATTACTGGAGTTTGAGGATATCATGTAGATATTTCCTAAACATTTGTATTTGCACAGTTTTTTGATTGATCTTACATTTACCTAGGCTTAAAATTGAGGCCCTATATTTTGTAGCTAAATTTTAAGTGTATCAGGAGGACTATAGGCAGTCTCAGATCCACTTTATGTATAGGCCTGTTTTAGTTTATAAGTCGCTTCAGAGATCAGAAAACATACTTTGGTACATTCTATGGCTGAATGTTTGTTTTATTCTAGATGGATATCCCAGAAATGAAATTGAATACAAATGGAAGAAAACCTCTGTTGAAGTGGCAGATCCAAAATACTGGAGATTGTATCAGTTTGCATTTGTAGGGCTACGAAATACGACTGAGATTTCTCATACCTTGTCTGGTAAGGCAAAGTGTTGAGTTTTATTTTGTGCAATATCTGTGTAGCGCAAGACTAACAGAAAAAGATACAACCTAAAACCATATTAGATGTCATGTAAATGTTTTTTATTCTTTTTTTTTTTTTTAATTTTCAGGTGATTATATTATTATGACAATATTCTTTGATCTCAGCAGACGCATGGGATATTTCACTATTCAGACATACATTCCTTGTATACTCACAGTTGTTCTTTCATGGGTGTCATTTTGGATCAATAAGGATGCAGTTCCTGCAAGGACTTCTCTGGGTAAGAATGTCTTTTTTCAGCCTTGAAGGATCTGGTACTCCCAAAGAATACAAATGTGCAGCAGGGAGTAAATTAAACACAGTTTATTCCCCTTCAGATTGTGACCATTGGTCATTCTTTCTCTTGAACTGCAAGATTGGGAGTAGGAGAATCCTGCTGTAGTTGCACAGCAGAGCTTAAGGAGGCAATGCTGAGCATGGAAATCCTCATCCAAGCCTTGTGGGTCTGCTGTTGTTCACATAAACACATTTTTTCTCCTTTATGCTTTTTTTATCATCTCTGGGGACTGCCGTGTGGCAATCATTAGTCTGACACTTAGCATCACTTAGCATCATAGAACAAATAAAGTCATTATTACATGAGCAAAAATTGTGAAAATCAAGTTTCAGGGTTTTTTTGTTCGGGTTTTTGTATTGTTGGTATTATTTTTTTGGTTGTTTTTTTTGTTTGTTTGTGTTTTGGGGGGGTGTTATTTGTTTTTTTTTAATAGAATGATTCAATTATTCCTTTAGGCCCAGGATAAGACAGAAAATTTGCAACCAAAGTTGCACTTCAAGCAGTTAAGCCTATAATTCACAAAAACTCCTGTTTTTACTACAGACAGTACTGAAGTGTGTTGCAAGTTCCACTACAAAGATAACTCTGTGTTAGTTTCATCTTGGCTGACCTGTTTAGCATGGTGTCAGTCTCCTAAGTTTGACTGTTAAGGATTCATGTGCTGCCTTGGAGAAAAGTTGTAGTCCCCCCATAAAGCCTGATAAACGCGTACATGGAGTGCACAGGACACAGCTTTGAGCTTAGCAGTGACAGATGCTTACAGTAGAACTAGTGACAGTAGTCTGACCTATTCTGGGGGAAAGGTCAAGAGTTGAAGAGTTGTATCTTAGGAAGTGAGAGATGTGAGTTAATTTTCCTCATCAGTTACAGTGTTGTGAGCACACCACTCCCACCCTACAAGATCATTTACTACCAGAAACATGAGTCCACTCTTTAACTCCCTGCCTTTCCCACTGAAACTGGACCACCGGCAAGCCCTCCAGATTAATGAGCCAAGAGAGAAAGTAAGCAAAAATGAGCATGGCTCAGTAGCCTGATGAAAAGGTAAGGGAAGAAAATCCAAGTCTTGGATCCTAACTTTATGTTATTTAAAAGTACTGCAAAGTTTAGTGAAAAGAGGCTAAAGTCTTGAATAAATAAGTGAAAATTACTTTTGATAGTTTAAGACCTTGATGCAGAAATCTTATCAGATTTCTTTGACTGGCTACTCATTGGACATCACTGTGGGTTCTGACTAGTTATAATACAATAATTATAACAGGAAAAACTGTTCTACTGGTATCCTGCTAGTTCTGTATCCAGTTTTTTCTTTTTACAAAGTACTTTTTATATGCCATGAACCTAGAAATCTGCCTTTGATGTCATGGTTAAGCTGAAGTTTTCAAGCTCCCACTTCAGCAGTACTACCCTTCATCTACTTGAGGTGAAATACAAACATTTGTAATATCTTATTTACGGCTCCGGGCTGGTAACTCTGAACTCCTTTCTTATGAACATGCAAAAGCCATCATTTGACAGATTGTAGGATGACTTTTCTCACATGCAAATGTTCTGGAGAAGGAGAAAGAGAGTACCTGTCAAATAGACACTATTTTATGGAAAAAGAAGTTACTACAAGAAAGCCAAAACTAAGCAAAGTCTATCATGGCAAGGAGCTGTTTTGCTGTTGAAGGTTTGCTCCCTGTGACAGCACCCATATGCCCTTCACACAGTAGACAAGGCTGGAAAAATTTGTGTTCTTTTTGTCCTCTCTGAATGGAAGTCGGTACAGGGAATGATGGGTGGCACTTCCCACCCAGAGGCTGGGCTGGGATCTGGTACACTGAAAAGCTTTTTCTCTCATATATATTGGGAGATCCTGGCACATTGTGGTTTCCCAGAGCAAAAGATTTCAGGTGATTAAAGGTATTTAAATATTTAGCTATACAGAGAAATGCCTAATTGATTTTCAAAAGTATCTTGTGGGAGCGAAGAACTTTTGAAGAACTCTGTTGTTATCTGTTTGCCCTTTTAGGCATGTAATTTCATTGGGAAATCTCTTGGAAAATCACTTCTGCCTTCCTGCTGCAGGAACAGTCCATAGCGACCACTGATTCCATGTTTTGATTTATAAGCCATAGACGCCTTTAAACTGGTGTAACACTTTTTTTTTTTTTAATAGTCCTGTGCATATAAATAACAAATTATTTGTGTGTTCAAGTATTGCTCTCCAAAGGAAAGGTCACATCTTAATTTTGGACTACTTTGTAAAAGGTTTTGCATCTCCCTGAAGCATCAAATATAAGAAGAAACTGTTAACACCTTATAAATGCTAAACCAATGAAGAGCGGTATAGTTGAGATTTTGAACGCTTCGCTATTAGGGCCAATTTGTTCTTTTAATTAACTTGTATGTAAGTGGATCAAGGGAAACAGTTTGTATTATTTAAGACACAGTGTTGAAAGCATATCTGGTAACTTAGAGAATGAGATCAGAAAGCCATGAATGTCATGTAATTTGATCTTCTACATGCCAGAAGCAGGCAATTGGAAACATTATTCATTTTTCTCGTGTTTACCAAAAGCTTGAAATCATTGATAAATAACACACCTTTTATTTCTGAATGAATCTTTTAAATATTTTGTTCTTTCAAGAGCTAAAGGACTTCCTTGTGTTTATAAAATTTGTGTGCTTATTTGTACCTGTTTGTCTACTGTATTTGTGTGTAGATTTTATGTCAGATTTATAAAATTACACAAACTTAGTGTTGTTATTTATTCAGTGTGTTGAAAATAGGAGGGATTTAAAGGGAAGGTGAAATGTGCTGCTTTCTCTATGATCCCATGGAATGCATCCATAGGTATGAGGCTTCTTGCAATAGCAGCAATGCGTGTGGATGTAGTCAGTGGTGAGCCCTACTGTGGCTCAGTTCTTATACAACTCATCAATGAATTAAGAGCTAATATGATGACTTTTTTTGGTGACAATGTGACTGGATTACCTATACATTTCCCTCTTTCTGTCTTTTTTTTCTTTCTTTCTCAAACAGGGATCACAACAGTGCTGACCATGACAACACTGAGTACAATTGCTAGGAAGTCACTCCCAAAGGTTTCCTACGTGACAGCAATGGACCTTTTTGTTTCAGTTTGCTTTATTTTTGTGTTTGCTGCCTTGATGGAATATGGCACCTTGCATTACTTTACCAGCAACAGAAAAGGGGACAAAGGAAAAGAAAAGAAGGCAAAATCTAAGCCATCAGTAAGTTTAGTCAAACAAGAAAAAAAAGAAATTCAGAGTGATTTTTATTGTAGCATGCATTTTGAAAGACTGCTTCTTAAGTAAAAAAGCTAATGTCCAAAGATAATGAACACTAATATTTATTTTGTAATTTTTTACAGTTGGGAGCTTGTACTTATTTTGTGTAAATATGACTAATGAGAAAAGGGTTTAGATGATTTCACTTACGTGAATGGGAACACATGGGCCTAAGGTGGAGAGTGGTTTGATATGACATTCCATGCCCTTGGTGCTTCTAGAACTGCTCATGAAGTGTGTGCTCACAGAGATGGTTCTGTCTGGGCACAGTGCTTCTGAAAACAGCACCTGGCAGAGAACCACAGCTAATATGGCAGCAGTAAAGATAATGTAGGTATGAGGATTTCTTTGGATCTGCATCACCTAACTTGAGTCTTACAAAGCTTTGCAAAGGAAAAAATGCTTATTATTTATCAGGTTCTGTTCCTGACTATTATTCCCCAGATGAGGGAATTTTAATACCTTTTGCCAGGTGCCGTGAAGAATGGCACTTTCAATCTTCTTTAGCTTGCAGATAGTTGTTTATTAAGTCATATCAGAGAGTTAAAACGCTAGTGTAGGACAGTACAGAGCAGAGAATGCCTGGAATGGCCTAATGGCTGCCTAATCTTGATTGCGGGCCCTTTTAAAGGTAAATTGTCCAATTAAAACTTAAAACAAAAGATATTTTCTTTTTTCTACCAATGCTCAATAATTCACTTTACTACGTTCACCGGAATTACAGGTTTTTCCATCCAATCATTCCAAATTATTTTTACTGCATGAAATGGAGGACTAGAAGAAGAAGAAGAAGAAGAAGAAGAAGAAGAAGAAGAAGAAGAAGAAGGTGGTCTAAAAGACAACTATTATCCTCCATTTTGATGATTTTTGCTTTTATCTATTTACTACATTAACTAACCTAAAAAGTCTAGATTTTGTACCGTGCAACAACCTTACACAATATCTCATCACCTAGTTTACACCCATGCAGATTCTAACTCCTCTTTGAGGGTATACAGCTTCTTTCACGGTGGAAGGCCAGAAATGTTGGTGTACAAGGGGGTTTTATTCTTTAAAACAGGCAGAGCAATATTCTCTGCATTCTGGACTCCAACAATTATTGGCCAGTATTCTGAATCCCCTCCACTACAGAAATTCTACCTAAATTGGCTTCCATGTTTCTTTCTGGTTAAATGAACCTTCTGCTTTTACAAGATGATGTTTTTATGGTAAACCTCCACATATCTCAGGATCAAGTATTTTTCAATTTTAAGAGGCTTTCTCTTTGTGTAGTAAGAATATGTAATTTCTAAAGAATTTATTGTTGGAAGTCAGTACAAATATTTAAAGGTAGTCTTTAAAGTAAGAAAACTTTGGAGAGAATAAGAGGAAGGACAATTTATAAAGCCCTTTTCCAAATCATTTCATCAAAGGATGCAGGAGCACGCCTGAGCCGTAATACCAGTTGCCTTTTCTGGATGAAGGCTGAATACCAGCTCTGGATGAGATGAAACAGAAATTGATATGAAATTACAGAAGTAGTTGCAGATATGGAAGTGCAGAAATCCTGTTATGAACCATCTCCATTCTGCAACTCATGTCAGCAAGAACCGGCGCACCCATTCTGAGCAGCACGGCAGTGGGAGTCTGTCTTACGGGGGCACTGTGAGGCTGCTGGGGCTTGATGCCAGGGAAATGAGAGCCCTTATGATTCACTTGGTGAGCTGTTCCAAGTGGATCAGCTGTGTATTTAGGGCAAGGCTAGTGCTGAAGGGTTAATATTTCCCTGTGCTGCCTTGGTCAGACATCACTCTGATCCTCAGGGAAACCAGCACAGCCAGGAAAATTGGAAACCTTAAACCTGCTTCCTGCTAGTGGTAGAAACAAATGTGGGCATAAGAGAAGGGGCAGAATGCAGGCTTTGGCAGGGGCCACAGCTGAGTAATGAGGATAAAAGGCAAGAGAGGCTGCAGGATGTAGGGGCATCCCAGTGTCAGCACAGCAGATTCAATTTCAGGTTGCTGCTGCAAAGAGGTCTCAACAATGCTTAGTTAGCAGGGAGCTGAGTAGGTCTGCTCTTGGCATGCACAACGCAGAGTAGATGAAGATAGCAGGAAGTACTGCTTTATTCAAACCAGGGAGGTATTAAAGATCAGCTGCTGACAAATCAAAAGACACTGAAGTATTTTGCAAGTATGCTCTATTGAATGAAATAATGACACTTTCCAGAGTCTGTTCACGCATCAGCCATGTGTGCAATAATCTGCCAAATGCTTTGAGAATTTCAGTGCATATGAAAATTTAAAATGTAGAATAATTATGAGATAGAAACTGTGAAACTTACTGAATAAATAGCTGGAATTTGCATTAAGATTAAAATTAGCAATATAATACTAGAAACACTGTTCAGTTGCGTTTTACTGGGTTCTTAAACAATGCTTTTTATTTCTAAGACATTGAAAAAAGAAATCTTTTTGCGCAGAATTCTTTTAACATGTTATGGCTTTAAGACCATACAAGATAAAGAGATTACGCTAAAAAAAGAGAGAATTAAATATATTATACTTCGATGCAAGGATTCTACTTTGATAAATAGGAGTTTTTCTGGTGATGTTTATAGAAAGCCCTGACTTTTCTTGCTCAAATAAATAAAGAAGACATCTAATTAGTTAATGGGAAGTCATACCATTACAAATCCTTTTCTTTTTTTTTTTTTTCTCTTTTTTTTTTCCTTTTCATTTTCCCCCTTTATTTTGTCAAAGTCTTCTATTCTTTTTGTCTTGTAGTTACGGATATGTAACTCAAAAAATCAATTTAATTTTAAAAGTCAGTTTAATTCCTTCTGAAAACTTCTCATTTACAAGTGATCTTTTCCCTGGGAAACTTGCCTTGCAAAAATCTTCTATTTCTACTGCAAAATGCAATAAATGGTTGCTACTTCAGGAACTGATGCCAATAAGGCACAATAAATGATCTTGTGAAAAAAATTGTGAGATTTTACAGATTATTATAGCAGTTTTATCTTAGAAAATATGTGCTGGCATCATTCAAGAAAGGTAGCATGAATTGGCTTATGCAAATCCACATTAGAATGGATAATGAGTTTGGGCAGGAAAGATTAAACTTAATTAGTTGAGGCTCTTGTTCTGATCATTATTTCACCTGAAATGAATGTATCACCTGTGCCATGATCTCCATAGACAATGGTTTTCTTTTGTTCTTTTGTTAGTGTTATTGCAGAATAATTGGGGTTTGATCCTATCAGCGTGTATTATGAATGCTTCTCACAATACATGGAGTTTTATCTAAAAAATCCCTAGGCATGTCCATAAAAAATCAGCATGTACTTCTATATCTACATGTTGTGGGTGTTTTGTTGTTTTGGTTTGGGTTTTTTTCAAGTTTCTGCCAATTTATATAAAGGCGTTTTCTTGTGAGATGTTGGTCTTTTTTTCCTCTTGTCCCTCACATTGCCTCTTACACACATTTTATGTATTTCCTGTAGGTAGTTAAGCCTATAGGATGACTGTGTCTGCCTCTTGCAAGCCACCTCTTCAAACTTATAATTCAGTAGCCACCTCCAGTCTGTGCTGGTGATGTGAGCAGTGGAAAGCAGTACTGTAATTTTTTCTTCCTCCCGTGGTGTTTCCATGTTGGAGATTTCTGTTTTACCCCACTAGCAGGAACAACTCATGCCATGAAATTTACATGGGCAAAACCAAGAGTGAGAAAATTTTTGTAAAGCCAGAGTAGGTGCGAATCAGAAATAAGCATCTTTCCCTATTTATCTTCAACAGAAGAAAGATTTTTTTTAAGTTAAAAAAATTTTAAACTTACTTTTCATGTTTTATAAAAATAAGCCCTCTTTGCCGTGCCATAAATTAGGATAGAAGTATGTAACTCCTGTTTCTTAGTATTGTCAGTATTTTATCATAACTGAAAAGAATAATGAGGTCCTTTAGGATGATAATTAGCTCCCTAGGTCATCACGTATAATAAGTTTTGAAACAGCAGTCTGTGTGAAACTTCCTCTGGTAAAGACACTTATTAAATAAAGCTATTTGAAAACATGATGGATACTGCAGTGCATTAACACCAGCCCTTGGGATAGTGGGTAAAATACCCCTGCAGCGAAAGGATGCCACCTTAACGATGCACAGAGATCTGTGTACTGGCCAAAGTAATTCCCAGGAAGTGGGACAACAGAAGTCTAAAGCATAACAAGAAGCTAAATGATGGCTTCCCAGTTCTCATGCTTTTTTTGTGTGTTTTCATTGCCTATCATGTATCATTGGTTAAGAGAACTTATTCTTTACACTAAAATATCCAGTTAAATTTTCTCACTGCTTCCTTTCCTGCTGTTTTAATTCCTTACATGACAGAATATGAAGAATGTAGAAAAGAGAGAACACAATGTTAGTGTTAATGTAACCCTTCTCTTTGGTCTGAAGATTTTAGAAGAGATGCCAAAGGTAGTGTGGGGTGGGGGAAGTTGAAAGAGGATTATGGAGTAATTCAAAATGACCATGAGATTTAGAAAGAGAAGAAAAAAGAGAGATGAAGAAAGAGAATGTCTTTTGAAACATTCGGGAAACAAGTATGATGCATATGAAACTGTGGAGAAACAAAGAAATAAAAGGGGGAAAGGTGGGTTGTGTCAGTGTGAGTAAAAGGAAGATGAAAAGGCAAAACTCATAAGTAAGAGAATAGCAAACACTATATGTAGTAGGCAATAAGCCACCTAGACTTTTTCAATGAGAATTATAACATATCTTACACTGAGTTTTTATCAGATACAAGAGAGTTGTTATGCCCACAGAAAGTGAAAGTAAGAATTAAGAGCTGAATTAATCAGTGACTTGAGTGGCGTTCTCCTAAGGACTCATGTCTTGAATTCTAAAGGGGGTCTATATTGCTTAGGGATTTAACATCTGAGGTTTAGATGGTGTAGCCTGCCCTTACTTAACTCAGTCTGTTAAACTTCACCAGTGATGCTGTGCTAATCCCATTAGCTTTTTTATTTTTGTGAAAATGTAGCTTCCAGAAACACATCCAGTCTCATTCCAAAGACTCCAAATGATGGGAGGACCATCATTCCTTTGTTAGTGATGATTATAGCCTGCTTGTGGACTTGGTTGTGACCCATTTGTCAAGGAGTGACTGACTTCAAAATGTTTGTCTGTGTTTTGTAGATGGGATCAGCTAACCCTGTCTGTGTAACTAATTATCTACTATTCCCAAATCCCAGCACAACCCAGTTTTCACTGTGGCAGGTGAAAGTCATTCATGATCTTCGCCTGCATGCACTAATTATATACAGCAGTTCATAATTTGCTAAGCTCCAGAAACTGTTTTCTTTAATATTAGAATTTCTGTATATTGTACTGAAGGTGATTATATTGCCAGGGAAAGCCTATGGAATTATTTAATGTGAGGATAAAACCACACAAAACTATATTTCCTTTTTTTTTTTTTTCCTTAAGAAACCACCTGCAATTGCTGTTCGGCCTGGATCAACACTAATTCCAATTAATAACATTAATCATCTCCCCGAACGTGATGATGATTATGGATATGAGTGCCTAGAAGGAAAAGACTGTGCTAGTTTCTTTTGTTGTTTTGAAGACTGCCGCACAGGATCTTGGCGAGAAGGAAGAATACACATCCGTATAGCAAAAATTGACTCCTATTCTCGAATCTTCTTTCCAACTGCCTTTGCATTGTTCAATCTTGTTTATTGGATTGGCTATCTTTATCTGTAAATTTCAGAGGTTTGACAAACTCAGAAAAAAAAATACTAATTGAATAGTCATTAATACTTTTAACTGAGCAAGGGTTAGAGCTGGTCCAAAATGACTCAAATTGTTTGTATGCTTTAAAAATTTGAAACAATGAGAGGAAATATGATGATGTAGTCTCCCTCTTGTGTTCAACTGTAGAACTGATACTGGTATTTTGAAGAGAAAATTTTAAAATAAAGATCCCTAAGATTTACCTTTCCTGAACACAGATACATACACTTTTTTCCAGCTCTAAGGAAATGCAGAGTCAAGAGGCTATGTTATTCAACTGGACTGTCCTGCATAAGCTTTTGATTTTAATCCTAAATGATAATGCAGAAGGATTTTGTAGCATCTCTTACACCTTTACAAAGAAAGCCTTAATAAAATGGGATTAGTTACTCTCATCATCCATTTCATCCATAAGGTGATGATTTTATTAATCCTTAATTTTAAAAAGTTGTAGTGTAATATTTCTCTTTTCAATTAGCCATTTGTTCTCTGCAGTATGTTAAAAAGTGTGATTAGGTCATAATTAATCAATTCAGATTTATACAGAATGCAGGTATTAGAGCAGCAAGAAATGGATATATCAAAACACCCAAGGATAACTCTGAGCTTGTCTTATCCTGACCGTGGACATAGACTTTTGGCTTTCAACCTTAGATTACTTTTATATCTGTGCTCCATTTCCTGTTACTTCATTGTTGTGAGTTCTCTGAAGCTGTCCAAGAGGTCTGCAACTTTCAGAAATTCTTATCCAGCTGCCATTGCTTGCTAATTTCATGGAAACCATACTGATGTTGGCTGAGATTCTGGCCATCGACTCAGTGTCGGAGAAAAAGTCATAACCCTACATTTGGAAGATTTTGTATTAACAGAATTTGGAAGGCCTGTAACAATGCCTGTAACAGTCATTGTACTCAAGGTCACTGTGTCAATTCTCCAGCCCTGAGAGTGCAGTGTGTGATCTTGTTCACTTTGCATACAGTATGGTTTTGTAGATTCATTTTGTTACTGCACATGTTGCTCACTGAGCCAAAGCCAAGTGGTATTAATGGACTGAACATGTGGTATGGATTGCTGGATAATTACCTTCTTGATATTTGTTTGTTTCTAATGGAAAAGACATGTTATGGAGGGGGAGTTAAAATAATCCTTATGCATTGCAGAACCTTCTCCAAGATGAGATACCTCCCCCCAAAATCATAGGACCAGTTCTCCATCCTTTCTGTGGTGAGAGCTTTGATAGAAATCCTTCAGTAGTTGCCTTTCTGGACTGTCTTCTTGGTGTTGACTATGGCTGGCTGGCAGCATTTGGTGTCTCATTTCTATTTCTAAATTCATTGCCTTCATTATGGAAAAGTGAAGTCTTTCCTCCTTTCTTGAAAAGAAACCGGTCTCAAGTGAGCTTGCAAAAATCACTGTAAAATTAAGGTATGCATTAAGTAAAAGTCAGCATTACACAGAAGACCTTACAGATCTTTAAAGAGGATTAATGGGATTAGCATTTGGCTGTAGGTAAGGATGTTCAGTACTAAAGATAAAGACATGATTAATAGCTAAGAATAGAAAATGTTACATGAAGGCCCTCCCCCCCCAATATTTCTGTTGAATATGCTCCCTCCTCTGAATTTCTCAGAAAGGATTACTGTATTTATAGTCTAGTTGGTACCAGGCATAGTAAGATATGATATGCAATACACAGTTCAGAGGAAATGTTACTCTAGTGTTCAGCCCCAAAGTTGAATAGAGAATGTGAGATTATGTGCAGTTGGACTGGAAGGAAGTGTGACAGAAGATCCAATTGGAATGAAAAGTTTATTTCAATATTTTGCTGATGAAATATAGGAGTGGTTGAGAGAATCTGAAAGCTCAGATGATGAGGATGACTGACCTTATTTGTGGTATGACCTTTCTGAGTACCAAGCTCTTCTGACTGTTGGACTGGGCGTAGAAGTGTGGTATCATTAACAACACTGATCTGCTATAATTTATTGGTTTTTTAGAGTCTCATTTTCAGAAAATGTTCAGTCCAATAGAAACATGTCAGTTTAAATTCCATAACGTAGGTTGATGCTTTTTGACAGCATGCTGAACACATTCCTCTGTAGGAGGGATGAAGGTGGCTTCAGCAGAAGTATGTTGGATATGAGCTTGAAAAGCAGTCAGCTTGCCGTACAATGCAAGGTCCAGATTTACGGAGTCCCTGAGTTTCAATAATTCACCTTTAAACAAAAGAAACTTAAAAGAACTTGGCACTTTACAAGAGGAAACACAAATTTCACAGCCTGCTCTCCTCTGGCTCATCTAGTTAGCTTTTTCTATTCGTGTGGTTGTCAGTTGCCAATCAGCCTCCAGTGACTGAATTGGAGAACAGAAAACATTCAGAATTGGCAAGGGATGGATAAGAAGTCTTTCATCTCTAATTTCTATGGAACAATGTAATGGAGTATTAAACCTATTGAATGTTGTGGCTGTTTGGCTTATGGATACACTTGCTTCTGTCTGTTGACAAACTTTTCTGTGTACTTCATTTGCTTCTGATGAAATAATTTTAGTTTCTCATAGTACTGGGAGTGCAAATAGGAATGAGAATGTAGTGACCTGTAACATGGCATGTAATAAATGTGTTATTTTAGTCCTATGTATTTTCTTTCTAATCTGCATGTAAACACTTGATTTCAAGAAATCTAAGTGACACTTTTAAAAAATGGCAAGAAACAGACAGTATAAATAAATGGAGTTAGAACTTCAATCATTTTTCAAACTTACCAGGATAAAAGTTTGTTTACTCTTACCTTGGATCACATTTTTTGGGAGTCATAGTATTGTGACCATCACTGCATAAGCACACACTTAAACCTATTCCTAATTAGTACTGTTATTAGACCAAAATTCAGAAAAGCAAGTGCTTGTGTAATGTTGTAAAGAGTGATGCTATCATGAATTGATGCCATTAACATATGCTTAATTTGCACTAATTTCAATAATGAGTGTTCAGTAGCTCAAATAATTGAACATTAAGGATGTGAGCCAGAGCCTTTTCAGTAAGAGATTTTCTCATCTAAAGAGAGGGACATAAGAGGAAAATTTGCCATAAAGGCAGAGAGTGGAAAAATTCTGGGAAAACTGTTTTATACTGCACCTATCTTTGTCATCTCTTGAAATGTATTTTTCAAAAAAGAGACTTTTCCTTGATATTTCTGTATTAGTGTTTACCACTTGTCTGTTTTTGTAGTGAGTACAGGTCAGTGTGTTATTTTTTGGTAAGGTTTTGTCTATGATTGTACCTCACTGATCTTCAGTGCATGTCTTCCGTGTCTGAATGAATCTGTTTTATGTAGTGGCAGTGCAACCAAAGCATGAACTCTGGGTAACATATTTTATATTCACATGTTGATGTGCTTCAAAGACTTTAACCTTATCCAGTTTTCTGGCATTCAGAGATATAGGATTGTGTAAGACTTTGAAGGAGAATCACCTCCAATAGTATTTTTATAACTTTCTGTTGTTTAATTGGTATGGTAGTAAAACATTTGTTTAAAATTGATATATGAACTGTGCTTTGTAATTTGTGAACACCTTACAATTGAAAGCGAACAGGAGGAGCCTGGATTTAAATATCTATCTGCCTAAAGTAAGATATGTTTCATTTAATTGTATCAGCCAGCATTTCTGTCTACTGTTTCCAAATAGCTGAGAACTAGTGCAAATACATTTTTTGTTAGTATAATTATTTTTTTAGAATTCATTGTAGTTTCTCTCAGTTTTACCTTAAATATGATCTTTCAGGTTTGTGAAATAATATTGTATTTTTTAGTCATTATAATAGATACAGAAAATAGAAACTAGCGTAGGATTTCACAGTTGGAAAATACTAAGCCAGGAATCAGAAAGAATTACTGTGCTTCTGTTCCTGAAAAAGCTCAGTGAATGTCCACATCCCCTGATGTATGTGCTGGGAGGGGAGACTGACTCAGAGGGAGAGGCACAATAGTCTCCAGGCTGTAGAAAAAAGGCCTTTGCATTGGTTCATGCCATGGATTTGCTACACAAGTGGTTCAAATGGAGGAAAGGAATAGATCTGTCCTTCCTTTTTCAGTGATCTCTTGTTTCTGTTTCATTTCTATCAGCAACAGCAGTTCTAATGCTCCTTTGTCAGATGAAACAAAACCTGAAAAGTTATCTTTATTTTACTCTTAGTTAATATTTCAACACAATGGGTGGGATCATCTGACTGAGCACACAAGACTATGACCAAGTTTTGCTCCAAGACTGGTGGTGGGAGTTTGCAGCTGGAGGCCGAATTATGGCTTCTTGTGATGGGCATTTTTCATTCAGTTGAGAATCTGTGCTGAAAACTGGTGGGAGGAAAGGAAACAATGGTATGAGGGAAAGATTGATGGTGGCAGTGATCCCAGAATCATGCTACATGGATCTGAGTGACTTATATTTAGTTCATAGGTTTCTCACTGGTATTTGTGATAATGCTCTTGATTTCCCTGCAACCTAATTAAATATTTTTGATGTTTTAAATAAAAAGGAAAATATTGTGTATTTCCTCTACATGAACTACAGACCGAATGAGCAATAGAAAGCTGTCTTGAGTGAACATTCTGGTGAAATGTCAGACAGAAAAACAGAGATCAGGTTAAATCAGAAAAAGTTTCTTTCTTTTTAATCTCCATTTATTATTAATGCTAAAACCATTTTTAAAATTACTAAGTATTAATTAGTGCAGTAGACACTGGGAAAGGCCTAGTACCCAGGTGCCTACACTGCTGTTAGTCCCCTCAAGGGATAAAACATTTGGGAATAGAAACCTGACTCAGACTGCGTTCAGTTATCATCTTCTACTTCCATCAGGAAGTGAGAAAGATGAAATGTGATCATGCCAGACATGAACTAGGATAGCTGGGGTACTCCAAGGAGGTTGGTTTCTGGTTAAAAGGAAGGGTGATTTCTGCCTGAGACTGTAATCTGAAACATGCTTCCCTTCAGAAGATGGATCTGTGCTGTGACATCCACAGTGGTGGAAAAGCATACCTACATTTAATGTTTATCTTTGCACAAGAGCAGTTTCACTGAATTGACTGTCCTGCTATGAGGCACCAAGGTATTCCCTGTGTGGTATAGAAGAGTTTTGGTGGCACTTCTGGGCAAGATGTTTAAATCTTGTCACAGGGATCAGTATTGTGGTTCCTGAGTTGTCTTTTGGATGTTATGATGCTAGTGAAAAGTCAGTAAATAATAAACTTTTGATTTTACTTACTAGTAAAGTTCACTGAGAAAACCAGAGAGTTAATGAGGGCTTTAGAGGGAATCTCAGATGGCCCTTGGAGACAGGAGATTGGCTAAAACTGAAGCAGACCAAAGGATATAGCCCTTTTTACCATAGATGGGTCTTGTTCACTAGTAATATATTGATTCTGAAAAAAGTGTAAAGTTTCATGGTATTTTAAGGGGAAAAAAAATCCGTAAAACTCTTATTCCCCTTCTCAGTGACAAATCTTGCTTTGCCTGCAGATTTTGCTTACGGTACATCAACCTCACTTAAGCTGTGGGAGGAGAGGCATGGGGGACATAAGACAGAAGACCTGTAACTGTTCTACCTTGTTCTTTCTCAGTTCCTTTTCTTAGTCAAGAAAGGAGGTTCAGAAGAGTAGCCATATGGCACGTGTAAATGAGGACAATTTTGCTACTGACAACAGGGCCTGAGTCCCACTGACAGGATCAAGAGGGATGAGACTCTGCTCACAGTAATAAGGCTTCTCTTTTGTGAATCTTTGTAGCAGCTACTTTTCCATACATGGCTGCAGGCCTGCCTGAGACTCAATATTTTTTAGGTTGGAAGTAATTCTTTTGTGTGTTTCTGACTTTGCACAATGTCTTTATCATCAGGTTTTGAGCCTTGCTGAATTCTAAAGGAAAGTTTTCCTCTTGCAGTTTCCTTGTCCAGGCAGTGCAGGTAGATGTCTTCCTGCCAAACATTGGAAAAGTGATTTTCAGTTGATCCTGCTGAGGAGACAGACTGGCTCTCCAGGGTGGCATTAGGATTCCTATGTCATTTAGACCTGAGAAGGCTGTTAAAAGCAGTGACCAGTACTGCCTCCACAGAGGATGTATTACTTTTACCAATTTGATATTTAAAGACAAAATCCAAAACTGTTGCTATGGGTGGGAAATGAGGATGAGTCGTCATTTTACTATAGATATATATTTCCCCTTGAATTGTTTTTCTTCCTTAGGAAGATGGTATAAAGGAGTCTTGTGAAATATTCAGAAAACAGCTGATGGTCATTTGAAACAGTAAAGTCATGTTAGTCCATCTGCCTAACGATGGCCTAAGAGCAGTGGAAATGAAAGCACTTGCCCTATAGCTCAGATTTTCCAAGAAAGATAAATGTGGAAATTTACAAATTCATAGGCCAAATATTAATATACCATCTGTGTTCACACTTTAGTCACTGAAAAAAATCTTAATGGTTTTTGTATCTTCACAGTATCTTTCGTATTTCCCACTGTTGTCCACTATGAACACTTGTACTTTTTGTCTGAACATGAAGGGTTGTGTTATGATACCGGTAATTACAGTTTAAATTTCTATAGAGTGTACTTCAGAATCTGATAATCTCATGGTGATTCCTATATTAAAAAATATATAATATTTTTTCTTAATTGCCATTTCAATTAAGCAAATAACACTGCTATACTTTATATTCCCCTCCATTAAAGTTTTATAAACTATTGCAATTTATGGTCTAAACCCTAAATTTACAGAAATATCTTTGAGAAATAACACTTGTTGATTTATGATGTGTCTTGGTGTTTATTATATTGAGGGTCCAGTATTCAAATGCACCCTTAATCCAAAGCTCTGTTTTGGCATCTATAGTTCACATAATGTTTCAGTTACTCAGACTTTGTGCCTTACTAGTGCATCCTTGTTTTTCATTCATTGTTTAAAAAAAATGCTGATATTTTTAACTACCTAAGTGAATATTTATACTATGCATTTAATTTGATAGTGTTTTGGCACCAATGGGCAATGTTGCAATATCATACATCAGTGTTCCTTTTAAAGTTATTTATTAATGCCCTTGTGGATAACTTACTGCAAGAAATACGGAACATAAGATAAATGGTGTAACTTTCTGTGCTGCTTCTAAGGTATATATGTAAAAGACATGATACTGAAGCAAATTTATTCTTACATTTCAGTTTTTCTTCCAGAAACCTCTTCCGTTGGGTTATTATTATTATTATTATTATTATTATTATTATTATGCTCATATTTACAGTTCTACTTAGTTATTTGTTACTTTTCCAATAGTTTTGGAATGTACTCATGCATTATTATATTCAATTACCCGGAAACATCAAGGTATCCTCACAGTCTTTTAATGTGATTAAGCCATGATTTCTTCAGCATCTCTTAAAATGCCATAATCTTTTGTGTGCAATACCAAAACTAAAGCATTTTCAGTTGTTAAATTGAGTTTTACTCACGCCTCAATTTTGAAAAAGTCTGTCTTCTGGGTTATAGTGAAACACTGATATAATAATTTTTATATTTGACAACATTATTAATGAACATGGCTGAAGCAGAAGACTTCAGAGATGATAAACAGATGGCTCTTGGCTAAACCCCATTTACAGCTACAACTTCATGGGTGTTATAGAAAATATAATGACAATGGCAACAACATATATCTGTATCTATATCTATATGTATTTCTATCTATATATAGACTGGAAAGCAAGATATGAGAACTTACACATCAGTTTCTGATTGTCATTTTAACAAGCCAATAAAATTTATATTCTAAATGTGACCAAAAAGGTCCTGAAAAAGCCCATTTAGATTTGCACATTTAGAATGTAGGAGTGGTTCAGAAGTTTAAAATAATTATGGCTTCGTTTGATGGGTCTTACAGATTAATTTTTAATTTTACTCCTTTTTACTGAAAAAGAAAGAGAGAAGACATAGGCAATGATACTGCTAAAGGTAAATATGAAAATACCCTCTATGTGAAAAGTAGATTTTCATATATATCTGTAGGGAGGAGCAAATTTCTTCAGTGCATTTGCAGATTAGACGGATTCTGCTCTCCATTTTCAGAACTCTCTTGGTACCATGGTAAAAGATTGACTCAGAGTTTTGCAATTTTTAGTATACCCTTAGTTTTTGGATGCCTCATTTTCTGATGTGCAGTTTAAGACATGAAGAAAAAAAATCTGCTTTTCAGAAGTTTAGCCCTTTTTAAAAATTATCCCTTGAGCATTCAGTTTCAAGTACTTCAAAAATGAGTAACTAGGCATCACTGCATGTTTTAAATAAATTAGATTGCTATAGAATGGTGCAGAAAGTTCAAATATGGTTCAAGGCTAGAGTTTTGTAGCCTTTGGGGGGACTTTTTTTTTTTTTTTAATTTTCTTGACATCTGGGGAGTTGTGAAAGCAAAGAGAGGGATTTCATCCTGTGGTTGCTTGGTTTTGTTTTGTTTTGAGCAGCATAGCTCGTGAAGAATAGTACATCAGCTGCTACAAGCTGATTTTATTGAAGTGCAAATGAGACTTTGAGACTGATAACAAGAATACTAGTAACAGGCTCAGAAAGGAGATGCTTGTGGCCCTCATCATCAGAAGGGGCTTGGTGGCACAAGGCTTTGGTAACAGAAATCCTGAAGTAAGACTGTGAGAAAGAGTCTGATTATAAGGACCTCTAGAGGAAAAAAAATCTCAGAAACCTTTTGCCAGAAGACTAACAGTGGTTTGAAGGTTAAGTTTTATAGTTCATAACTCTACTGTGAATGTCAATGTCTATTGAATTTTCATGTATATGTTGCACTAGTCCTTGTGCATTGAAAGGAAATGTGCTTGCACCCTGGTGCGTGGTTCATACAGATGTTACTGAGATGTAATCTGTAATCTTCTAAATGTAAAACTCTGAAAGCCATAGTCTAAAAAAAAATAAATTAATACCCCACCATTGAATAATGTGTTCTGTGCAAAATGAATAGATTAGATGTTTGTGATCTGATGTCTCTTAAATTGATAAGAATCAAGAGAGTTTCAAAACTGAATTTTGTAAAGCAGTTGTAATGCATTGTTTTTACTGTATCTGCTGTGAAGTTGATTAGTTACACTGTGAAAAAATAAATAGTGCCTGGCTACTTACTTTCTTATGTTATTATTTTCTACATGCTGTACATTCTTTTCTCTTTAAGACAATGACGATAATGGTCATTATGGTGAAAATAGTTTTATACACTACTCTGATACACAGCAATCCTTTTTTCGCTTTAAATTTTTTCCTTCCCCTCCTTCCTTTTCCCTCCTTTTTCCTTCCTTTGATAATAATGTAAAAACAACAGTAGTCATGCCATAGAAATAAAGCTCTGGAACTAAAATTCCACTTTTATCAGACATTTTCTTTGGGACCAGTTTTATAGCTAATGAATATGTCCTGCTTGTAACTGCCAAGAGGAGCAGTCCTGCTCTCCCCCACAGCCCTTTCACTTCTGCCAGCACTGGTGCTTGGCTAATACCACTCTCTTTCCCCTTCCAGAATCCCTCATGGCCATGATGTGTGGCTCCCTCTTCTTTGTCCTGTCATTTCAGGGAAAGTTGTAACAGTCTATTAGATGTACTTCAGGTCAAGGAGCAGGGCTCATGCTGAAGCACATATCCAGGGGAAAATCACTCCTCATTATTTTCCTCAAATACATTCTGTTCTCTGGCCTTACCATCCCACCAGAGGATCTGCCTGTAAGTGTCATCTTCCTCATGTAGTAGGTCTCAGAAAATGTTTTTAATGCATTCTAAACTGACCATGGAAAGGTGATGAAAGGGATTCAGTCAACGTAAAAAGCCTGGGAAAGGGCTCGAAGATGTTTCTGGTAGTTCTGGAAAATGCCACAGATTTCTGCAGCCTCTTACAAATCCTTTTCAGGTTAAATTTAGGGATTCCAGCACTACCTACATTCCCTTTAGCATTGTATGTTCTTTTTTCCCTGGTAACTACCTCTGATATCATGTCTTGACAGCTGTTACTTAGATTATTGATATCTTTTTCTTTCAGCTTGTTGATGTCCTGTCCATGGTACATACAGTAAAAAGAATTGTGGTATTTCATAACACCAAACCTCTGAGTGCAAAATGCTTTGAATGGTTTTTTAGGTCAAAAGAATCAAACCTCTATCTTCCACTGTACTGTTGATGAATGAAGGAATTTGGCAAAGCCTTTATGTACAGACTTCAAAGTAAAATCTGTCATCTATATTTTTAAGGTAAACATTTTACATTATTATCGTCAATAGGGTGAATTTCAGCTGTACATGCCTGTAAGGAGCTAAAAATGACTTAATTTCTCATGGACAAACCAAAGTTTATTATTTTCTACCAAATTGAGACTACTATGACTTGAAGTGACACAAGCCTTGCTGACTGAAATTACTGAATGTCAGTGCAGAGCCAGAACAAGGAAGTCAATTTTAAGGATTCCCAACTACTTAATCTTATTAATATCTAAAATTACCTTACTTTGTAAGAACAAGTAAAAAAATTACCATCATAAATAAATATTTCTTAGTAATATCCAATTTTATTATTTGCTAGTAATACCTGAAGTAGAAATTGAAGAGGTCTTCTAAAGTGTGTATTAGGAACTCAAAGAGTGTAAATGAAATCTGTGGATATTAAAAAATCCTAGTCAAAAGAAGCGACTGCTGCTTTTCAAAGTAGTAGGTAAAGCTCTCTTCATTCCCTCTCACGCCCTAAGGTCCTGCACAGCGGGTTTTTGTGAGGGAGTAACCCAGCCCACCTGCCCTGAGCTGCCAACAGAGCTTCTCTTGGTAAGAGTGACATCGGTGGTGCTCTCACTTCTCTTTTGGGAAGGGGACTGTGAGCAGGCCAGTGAGTGGCCAGCATATGCTAAATGTTTTCAGACCTGACCAGCTAATGTGAGGTACATACTGGCAGCTGAATATTTTCATGATCAGTGGCCAGTCCCTGATGGATTGTGTTGGGTCAGGTGCTGCTCTTCTGTTTTCTTGTGTGTTCTGTGCCATGAGAAACACTTCTGGTTTCTTCATCCCTTCTTGTTTTAAGCATTGGCTACCATCTTCTCAAAACTTTCCTCAGGAAATCTGGTTCTCAGTTATTTTCCTTGCATTATAAATCGCTGGTGTTTCCTGAACTTTCACTGTCCTGTCCATCCTATTGCCTGTTTCTGCACCTTTGTTTTCTCATTTTCTGTTATTGCTGGGTTAATTCACACATTCACAGAGGGAATGGTAGAGGGTGAGAGATGATCACTGTGAAAGTGATGCTGGCATAAGAAAGGAGACATTTCCTCACACACCACCAGCAGTCAGACAATGCAGTGTATCAGCCTCCTGCTGTGTGAAGAGTACCTCAGAGACTTTTGTCTGGTGTAAGTCATCTGATAAGAAATGGAAAATAAGCAGTAGATCT
Organism: Dicrurus megarhynchus; assembly: GCA_013399195.1. NCBI lineage: Eukaryota > Metazoa > Chordata > Aves > Passeriformes > Dicruridae > Dicrurus > Dicrurus megarhynchus. Next base: position 248,702 of record VXAD01002625.1, on the reverse strand, counting down.
TTCTTAACACCCTCTTAAGGATATCATAAGACAAAAAAGATTAAACATCCTTGACAATGATTTTTGTTTGGGTTGTTTATTACACGGTCCTGGTGTTGAGGTCAGTGGGCTCTCAGCAGCAGAGCTTCCAAAAGTGGTTGGGTTCCTGAATTCTGGGGATTCCTTACACCATGTGTGCATGGATAACCTGGCAAAAGTTCAGATACTTTCCTAAGCTTCCTGCCAGCAGTACCTAAAGAAAAGGGGGCACCAGTACATCAGCACTAACCTTATTTCCCTGCTCCTAACTATTATTTTCCATAGAGACCCCTACAAGAAGCACTGGGGCTCTGCTCAGAGCACAAATCAAAGGTCAGATATGAGCCTTAAGACTTGAAATTTAAAGTTGCCCTTTTCCTATACTGACACAGAATCTGCAAGACTCAAATATTTTCTGTTTTATTTGAGATAAATAATTTTGTGTGTCTCAGTTTCTATCTATAAGATTTCAATAATACTACCCATAAGGTTGTTAAAATTGACACCGAATTAATGAATACAAAGTACTCAGCTTTTCTTGTAAAGGACTTGTGAGAAAACTAGAACAAATGATACTTTTGAACTTCAATTCTGAGAAGGAAATATATGCATCTCTTTAGTCAGAAGTATAATGATTAAGCAGATGGGTGATATTTCTGTGCCTGGAACTTTCCTGAGGTAAATAAATCAGTAACTAATGATCCTCAGAATTTAACAATTTGGGTTCCCCTCAGGAAGTAACGAGGAGCAGAGCTATCTGGCTAGTAAATTCTGAATCCGAAAACTCTCTGGAAAGAGGTGTGAAACTAAGAACTCTGATATCTTTATGTTGTTATTAATGATAATACATGAGAGCAATTTTATCCTGCTTATCTGCTGCCTGTTTTGGGTCTGTTGTTGACAACAAAGCATGCTATCTTAATAATGCACAAATAATGTATTTGTAGTTTGTCCTACAGGCAGTATTGGAAGACTAAGACCTTCATAGTTGCAGTAAATTAAGATGTAGTCACAAGTACAGCTCATCACTGCTGGAGGTTTGAATGAGTGGGAAAAAAAATCTGCCAGCCAATAAATAAAGTTTATAGCAAAGTTTAGTTGCTGTGGTGAGACTGCTGATCTAATTTTATTTAAAAGTTGACAGGACCAGAGTCTCGGTGTAAGGCAGCATTGTTCCTCTGCAATCAATAGAACTGATTTACAGCTGCAGCTGTAGGACCAAAATTATTTTATAACTAAGATCTGTATGTTGTGATGTGACTGAGAAGTGTCAGCAGTGTTTTGCATCAAATTATTTGGTTTGGAATTACAGCCTTCTCAGCACATAGTAAAGTCACTGTGAGATCACATGGTCATCATTCAGACTGTCAGTGAGCATCCAGCACTGTTCCCATCAGGAGCTGCTACCTATTCCATGCAGTCAGTTTCATTGAGTACATATATTTCTGGCTTAACAACAGAGTCATCTCTGCTGAGAAATGAGTTTGTTTCCCTATATTTGGTATTTCTACAGCAACATGCAAAAGAGCTTTGAAATATAATTTGATAAAATATTTTCACCATGTAGCATTTGTTGGGCTAGAGATTTGTTGCTGCCTTCTGATAACCCCGAGTGCTTTAAAATTCTAACATAATTATTTAACTAAATGGGAAAATCTTGTTAGAGACAACCTTCACATTTCCCAGCAGCAACAATGAAGACAAATGTGAGTGTGTTATCACCACAGCATTCCAAAAAACACATTAAGGGAAGTGATACATCAAAGCTGACGTGTCCTACAGACTGCCGGGGATTAGTGGTCAATAACTGGGCAGCAGGGCCAGCAGCGTGCTGGCAGCCATGACTGGTGCCCTTGCTGTCAGAAGCAGTGCCCTGTAACAAAGGCAGCAGTCAGGAACTTGCAAAAACTTGGAAGTAGTGAAGAGATTAGGAGTTGTGTTTCTGGACCATTGCCATGTATGGTCATGGGTCCCACCTCAAGACAATGTGCTGTCGTGTCCCTTAGAGGAGGACCCCTGTGACGGGAAGGTGACCCTGGGCACCCACAGAGGCTTCCCCTGCCCAACTCTCCTGAGCAGCTCACTGTTCTCTCCTGGATGTCCCTGTGTGATCCTTCAGCCCTTTGTGTGAGGCAATCAGATCTTCTGGGAACCCTGGAATGAGTGGCCTCTGTGTGTGTGTGTGTGTGCCTGTGCATGCTTTGAGTCGTTGTTCTTGTCCATGTGACAACAATATTCCTGATAGCTACACTGAACCTCTGACCTGTTAAATTACATTGCAGTGTCTCTGTCGGTGACCCCCTCCGTGTTTGTCAGTTTTGGGCATTGGCTTTGATTGCACATTTGAATTTTTTCTCTCTGTGAGGTTGTTTTTATGTACTTTAGTGACAACCCTGCAGTCTTTATGCCCTGAAGCATTTCAGTTTGCTTCTCTCCAGGAGCAAACCTCTTAATATCTCTGTTTAGCACAGAGCCAGTACCGTCCTATTGCTGCCTTAGGGAACAGGGCAGGAGCCAATTTGCCAGACATTATTCTCAGAACTTGGTGAAGAACATCGGTGTAATATCCACTTATTGCAACATCCCAGTACTTAAAGGGGGCTTAATAAAAAGAGGAAGAACAATTTCTTGCATGGGCGAATAGTGACAGGATAAGGGGCAATGGTTTTAAACTGAAAGAGGACAGATTTAGATTGGATGTTAGGATGAAATTCTTTGTTCAGAGGGTGGTGAGGTACTGGAACATATTGCTCAGAGAGATTTTGGATACCCCATCCCTGGAAGTGTTCAAAACCATGCTGGATGAGGCCCCGAGCAGCCTGGTCTAGTTAAAGGAGTCCCTGTCTACGTCAGAAGGTTGAAACTAGATGATCTTTAAGGTCCTTTCCAAGCCTAACTGTCCTGTGATTCTAGGATTTAATTGTATTGGAGGGAATACACAACAGAAATATCCTTAGCTAACTCCTTCAGATTAGAAGATGGGTTTGCTAATGCTGAATGAATATTTGCCCATGAGCTCTGTACTAGAGACATGTTTATTCTGTTACAAGCACTGTTTAGAGAATATTTATACCACCGTGTTTAACTAGCACAGATTCTTTATTCACTGATACAGTTCCCTTTTTCTAAACAACTACTGATGTTAATGACTACTTAGTTAAACAAGTAGGAGTCATAAAATAATTAATGACTTTAAAAGAGATGCAGGTGATTGACAGTCCACTGTTGTAGAACAGCTTACATGGCTAAGATGCACCATTTAAGGTATTAGGGCCACCTGCTACAATTCAATTTCTGATACTTAGTTAAAATTTAGTAGAAGTTTGTAATGTTTTCACATTATTTTTCATAGGTTTTTTCCTCCATTGGTTTCTATTTTGACTTTGTAAATATTTTTCTTACCTTCAGTCCATTATTTCAGCAGGGTCTAGCATCTGGTGATACCATTGCTTCCCATCTCTCACTTGCATTAGAGATTTTCATGATTTTGCTCTTTCTCGTCTCCTCTTCCTCTCCCTACCACCACATTACCCTTTGAGAAACTCAGGTGTAGCAGCTGAACTAATACTCAAAAAATTCTATCAGCCTATACAGTGATGCTTGCATTGCATTTTGAGCTATAAGCCAGGTAGATAAAGAGCTCAACATTTCAGACACACAAATAAAGTTCAAAGATAGATAAACAGGCAGGACTGGACCAAGAAATTATGACATACCACTAAAATAAAATTTAAATCTTTGAATTCTTGTTTTGTAACAAACAAAAAAGGCACCTGCACAATCTCATTTGATCCTTGCTTCTCAAAGCATGACAATGAGGGACAAAATGGATGAGTTCAAAGTAAAATCTGGAGTGGTTTGAGGAACTGATGTGAGTTCCTCAGGACTCATTGCCATTTTTAAGAGTGCTGTGTCATGCTCTGCTGAGATATGCTTTCCTGAGTGTCGTGATCCTTGGTAAAGCTATGCTAATACTTCTTTCCCAGAGCTGGGTGTAATTGCATCCTGACTCAGTTCTGTGGTCAGACAGGGAAGGGAGACTGGGACAGGACCCAAATAAACTCTTCTGCTTATCTGGTGATTTCTGGGGGCAGGAGGCCCAGGTGGACCATCGACCTGGTCCCAGAGGTCCAGACCAAGGCTGGTGGTGTGCTGCAGACCTATCTGCCCCATGTTGCATACACAGCCTCAGTGATAACTGCTCTGCTTAGCGTGAGTCTTTCCAACATCTTTGCTTAATGCAGCAGGAAAAGAAGAAGCATTAAAACCCAACAAGCAGACTTCCCATTATTGCTCCAGTCTCCTGTCTTCTGTGAGAAAGGCAGTGGTGCCGTCTGCTTAGAGACTAATGGCTCACAGGCAGGAAGGAGAGTATTATCCTTCTTCCCCCACACCAACCACACAGTCCATATTGGCTTTTTTTCAGGGCTAGTTGGTGCAGTACTTAAGAATAAAACCAGAAATGAGTTTCTGAGAGAATATCTCTGTTCTTCTTGTTTAGTGAAAAATTTGTAGAATTATTTTGGCAGAATATCTCCTGGCCAGTGCTCTCAGAGAACAGAAAATCGTGTATTTTACCTTTCTCCCAGGCAAGTTATGTTTTTAATTATGAGTTTGCCTCAGTTTTACCAGCACTGCTGTTTCTTCTCTTAATGTTTTATCTTGCCTGTCACCATTTCATTTTCAGGTTGCTGCTCTTAAAATACCAATCAGGCAGGTTTACAACTGTACATTTTAAATGGATTACAGCAGAAGAGTAAATGAAAATCTCTGTATTTGAGGCCTTTCCCACCCCTTGAGGCTCTGGACTGCATAGAGAAGGCAGAAAGCTTGCACCAAGCTGAGATTAACCTTTATTTGCTTTATATTTCCAAATTTTTTGTGTTCTCAATTAAAAATATTCCCTTTGAAGGCTTTCCCTCATGAAATGGATTATTGCTTGCCTGAGAAATAATAATTAGCTGATAATTTAGCCTGAAAATAAACCACTAGTTCATGATTCATAATCCAGCAGGGAAGTTATAGTTGCCTGTGAGGTAATCCAAAACTGCATTCTAATAGCCATTATTCCCTTGAGAAAAAGCAGTATGAAGGCTATGTTTTACCTGGAGACACCTTCACTGGGAGATGGAAGCTGAGGGTTCCTCCTTGATCCTTTTTTTCTACCCAGACAAAGCTTTCCAAGAATAGTCTTTTCACAGTTTCCTTCTACAGGGGCATTTCCCTAGAAAAGGGAACTAATAGAAAGCAGAAAGGTTGAGATCCAAGCACTGGAGGACATAAACAAAACTTTAAATTCAGAGGAAGACTCTATATGTTTAAGTGCATCCTCAGATGATGTACCATCCAGAATGATGGTGAATAAAGTTAAATCCAGTTAGCAGTGGGTCACCAGTGGTGTTCTCCAGGGCTCTACAGAGGGATCTGGACAGGCTGGATTGATGGGCCAAGGCTAATGGTATGAAGCTCAAGAAGGCCAAGTACCAGGTCCTACACTTGGTTTATAACCTCAAGCAGTGCTACAGGCTGTGGGAAGAGTGGTTGGAAAGCTGCCCAGTGGAAAAGGAACTGGGACTGCTGGTCAACAGCAGCTGAACATGAGCCAGCTGTGCCCAGGTGACCAAGAAGGCCAATGGCATCCTGGCCTGTATCAGCAATAGTGTGGCCAGCAGGACCAGGGCAGTGATTCTGCATTCAGCACTGGTGAGGCCACACCTCAAATCCTGAGTCCAATTCTGGGTCTGTCAGTACAAAAAAGACATTGAGGTGCTGGATTGTGTCCAAAGAAAGGCAACAAGGCTAGTGAAGGGATTGGAGCACTAGTCTTGTGAGGACGGCTGAGGTGGTGCTTAGCCTGGACAAAGGGAGGCTCGGGGGGAACCTCACCACTCTCCACAACTGCCTGAAAGGAGATTGTAGCCAGGTGGGGGGAAGTCTGTTCTCCCATATAACAAGTAAGAGGACAAGAGGAAATGGTCTCAGGTTGCATCAGGTGAGGTTTAGATTAGATATTAAGAAAAACCTTTTCATAGAGAGGTTTGTCAAGCATTGGAACAGTCTGCCCAGGGAAGAGGTCGAGCCACCATTCCTGAAAGTATTTAAAAATTTGTAGAAGCAGCACTTGAGGACATGGTTTAATGGTGAATGTAGTGGGTTGACCGTGGCTGGATGAAAGGCCGTGTGCCTCTGTGGAGAACTAAGCTCCCCCAAAATTGCCAGTTTCTGTTTGGAGCTGTGCTTCCAGACACTGATTTAGCTTAAGCCTGGTGCAAGAACATCTGTAGAACTAATCAGAAAGCACAATCCATTCTGTATGACCTGAATGAAACCATCAGCTGGGTTAAGTCTACGGCCTGAACAGAAGATAAGAAATAATGGAGTCAGGAAGAACCATGTTAGACCTTACAGAGTTTACTTTGAACTTAAATTGAATTTCAGTCTCTTTTTATGTGCTAGATGATTTTTTTTTTTTAATTCTATGCTTCGCAAACAGACAAATAAAAGTATGGAAATAGAATATAATTATTAAGGAAGAGTTCCTTTACAATTGAAACTGTGGTATTTGGATAATCTTGTGTACAGTCCTGCTGAAGATTACCAAGCTGGTTAACATTGAGTCTTGATCATATTATAGGTTGTTCCAACCTTTGGAAGTGTAAAGAAGATCATTAAACAGAGACTTGAAGGGAAAGAATCTCAACTGCTGGTGAGGCTTCTCTTTGGCAAGATAGTATATGAAACTCTACTGTAAATGCCTTAACAATTAAATTTTTTAAATCCCAATAGTAGATGACCTGTTTGTCAAGTAGGTTACAGCTGCTTGGGACTGCCTCTATGTAGTAGACAGGATGGCTGAGTCATACTTTTACTGAATTACCCTCTGGTCTGCAAAAGATGTTTCTAAGCCAGAGTGCCATCCAGAGGGAATTTGGTATGCGTACCAGCTTTTCTTTGGGCTGTGCTAGAATAACAATCTTGCTCTTTCTGAGGTAGAAAGAACATGCTGTACATCTAGAAACAGGAATTTAAGAGAATTGCTACAATCTCATGGAGACATCTGACTTTAGCAGGTTGTTCCCATATTTCTGTTAGGTGTTTTTATGAGACTGAAGCCGGCAACAAAACAAAACACAGACATTTAGGCACTGGGACATTTACACAAGTGAATCAAACTGTGAGGATATAGTTTTGGAAAACGACGGCTCTTGTCATTGCAGCATGGCCAGCCTTTGTTATTGATCCACAGAACAGCCTTCCTGACATGCTATTTCTGTTACTTGTATAGTGGAAATGCTAGTAAGCCTCTTTGAAATGTTTTTCTTTTGTTGTGCTGAACTATCTGGTTATTCTTAGATGACAGGTAAAATGACCCCCATCGGTTTCTAGTGCTTGTGGAAAAAATTATTATGTCCATGGTGGGTTAGCCTTGGTCAGCAGCTAAACTTCCACCCACGTGCTTTTTCACTCTCTCCTCCTCAGCCAGCAAAGAAGAGAGAAAATAGGAAGGAAATGGGTGAGAAACCTCCTGGGCCAAGATCCCTTGCAATTACCATCACAAACAAAACCGACTAGACCTGGGGAAAATTAACTTATTGCAAATTGAAATAGATATCAAATTACTGATTTGGATAGGAGGAAATGAAACAACAAACGTTAAGCTAATACCTTCCTTCCCCCTTTTCCAGGCTCCCCCTCACTCCATCACTCCAGAGTCCTTTACTCTCCCGCCAGGTGGTGCAGGAGTGTGGGGAGTGGGTGGTTACATCAGGAGACCACGGTTCCTCTGTTGCTCCTTCCCCCTCCTATTTTTCCCTGCTCTGGCTTTGTCTCTTCAAGGGAGTTCTTCAGGAGTATCTACTTCACCATGGAGCACCTTTCTCCTTTTCTTCTGTTCTTGGTATTCCCACTGCTGTGTTTCACTTGTTATCTACCCTCCACCACTGCCTGTGTGGTGTTTTCTGACTTTTTAAAAGTACGTTTTCAGAGAAATGCCACCAGCTTGTCTTGTGGGCTCAGCTGTGTCCTGTGGTGGGTCTGCTGAACCCTCTTCTCTTCCCAGTGGGAAATCTTTCACAAATTTTAGCTATGCCTGAAAATTACTTTGAGTAATTTTTTACTTTGAGAAGTAAACTTTGTAAGGGTATTTTGAAACCTTTTACTTTGTATTGTAAAACTGTCATGACTGTACTGAGACCATTCTCCATCTTGAAGTCCTCTGGGACCCAAGGTTGGTTGTAGAAATCATACATTCCTCATCATAGGAGGTTAAAATTCAGTCATTTATTTTAATGAATGACAGTTCCAGTCTGAAAATGTAGTTTTTAATCACAATATAGATCATTTTCACCTAATCTCAGTGATTTAAAACATTTATTTAAATCAGTGATGAATTACAAATTCTGCAAGTATAACTCAGAGTTTAGAGATAAATTCTGACAGTCAGTAAGCTGCAACCCTGTGACCAATTTATATATGCTTTTCATACTATTAGATCATTCTGACTGCTTAAACAATGTTAAAACCAGCCAATGTTAAAAAAATATGAATCTACTGCTAGCAAAATATTGCAGTGAAGTCCGGTAACTAACTGAATTTTCCTTTGGCAAGAAGAATGCAATTTATATCATCTAAATAGTTTTTCAGACCACGTTGTTTTGATTTCTCTGTGTAGACGCATGATACTTATCCTGTTTTATCCAAGAATAACTTATTTCATGAGACTGAATATTTACTGTTTCGAAGTCCTTGGCCCCTTGATAATATTTGCTAGTATTATTAAAACGTAAATGCAAAATTGCTGCTGTCCAGAGTACACCAGCAGGGAAAGGCCAGACTGTTGAGCAGCCTGATGCAGAGATATGCTGACAACAGAATATTTATTTACCATTTCTAATTCCTAATTGCCCCAAAAAGGTGTCATTTGTTTTTAGCAGTGATTCAAGCTGACATTTTCATTGCATTGCATTACATTAAGCAGCATTATAGTCTGGAGAAATTCTAAGCTGTGTAGGTAGAGTACACAATTTAAAACAGCAGCTCCAAATGAAAGACATGGCTAAGAAAAGGCCCTTGAGGTTTCACACAGCTGTTGGGGAAAGGGTGAATAGAATTTAGTCTATAAAGACTGGAAGACACCATTTCAGAAAGATAAGTGGTCTCATCAACTCAACTAGAGCCCAGAGCTACTTCCTGAGGTACTCAAGTTGATTAAATCTGCCTGAGAGTTTTTTACATGCATGCGAAATGGTTATTTCCTGAACTCCCTGCTAGTGCAGTTATAAAAATGGTCTCAAATGAACCAGCATCTTTTTTTTTTTTTTTTTGGTAGCTCACTGTAGCTTCTTTCAGCCATAAATCAGGTCAAACCCAAAAATACTACCCACTGAACTCCCAGCTGACCTCTAACCACATTTCCATATTCTGCTTTGCGTTAGTCTCAACAATCTAGTAGAAGGTGAAAATCTTTTTTTCCTTCAATGCCTTGTTCCTTTCTTTCTGTGGAAGCTTGCCACCTTCCAGATGGCTTTATACTGAGCAGGTCTTGTTTTTATTATTTTTCCCTGTGTTTACCCTTGGAAAGATATATAAGAAGCTCTAGCATGAACTGTAGGGACTCCAAAGTAGTGCTGCGTGCCAGCTAATGTTACTCAATGGTAGAAATGTGCTTAGATGCTCAGAAATATGTGTAAGCTTAGTGAGTTGTCATAGGAAAAAAAGATCCAACTCAACTCAATAGAAAAATGTTAATATTCAGTAACAATTTAAGCATGGGCTAAATCTGCTCATTCAGAGCTTTGTATTTAGGATTATGTCAGATAAGCAAGAACTACACATACACATGCACATATTGAAACTCATGTGACAAACTGAGGAACACGTAACAGGCTTTCTACCTCTTGTAGTTCTTCAGTTGATGACCATGCTGCAGAGATGGGTGAGTTGAAGGCAGTGCATTTTGCCTTTCTAGCTACTGCTCTCACCATCTCTGATCATCATGACCAGTAGATCTTTGTCAACCTCATTCTGAAGATGACCTGACCAAAGTAAGTCAGAGAGCTATTTCTACAGCTGAACTTCCCAACGGAAGATTTGAATGTGAAATAGGGATTCCTTCCTCTTTTGTGTCTCCTTTTCCTTCCCCAGACACATTTATTTTCTGTCTCCATCTCCATCTCCATCTCCATCTCCATCTCCATCTCCATCTCCATTTGCATTCTGCTGACTCTTTGCCTGGCAGACTGAGTTACTTTAACAAAAATGTTTTACTCTTCTGATTAGAAAGGTGGCAAAAAGAACTATCTTGCACTGGCACAAGTTTCCCAGTTCTTGGCAAGGCTTACAGGATCAGGGACCAGACATTACAAAGTATTAAAATTCCTAAAGCAGGATTCATGCAGACATTTAGTGATGAAATCCAAAATTGTGACCTCGAATTGTATCTCCTTAATCTTGAAGCTGTCTGAAATCACTAAGACTTAATTTCTGTCAGTACAAAATCTATTCTTAGGCTGATGATATATGTGTGCAGCTCCACAAGTTTTGTTCCCAGATATATTTTCAAAAAACAGAATGTCAGAGGACTGCAGTATTTCAGCACAGCAGAAAGGTACTTCTTCCGGTTTTCACCTCTGGTTTTGTCGCTCTGACCTGTAAATGAAATTATATCTGATAATACTGGCTACTTCTATTTGGGAAAGGAGTGTCAGGGGAGACTTGACGATACTGGAGAGTCCTAAAACTATATTTTGTTTTCAGGGGGTTTAATTTATGTTGATTTGAGAGTCCTAGAGATTAAAGGTAACAAGAATAGCAAAAGGACTCTGAAAAATAGTGATGAAAGTGTTCTTTTCAGCCCATTTTAGGTGCTGTGAGCCAGGTCAGAATACTGGGCTTGAAACCTAGTCTGTTCTTAACTTTTACTTTTCAGTTATCTCTGCCACCCCCATAGTGCCCACAACTCTGCTGTGGACTTGGGACTGCAAAGCAAATCTTGAAACTGCAGCTCTAATTACTGATCTTTCATTTTGGAATATAGTTACCTGAAATTTGCTGGCACAGTAAAGTTCAGTCAGACGGTTTAGAATAGAGAGTTTTTCTGACTGAGATAAGAAAAGCTGTATTTAGCTCCCCTCAGCTGTGAATTTCCTTTGCCTGTCGCAAGTCCAGGAGGGCAAAACTACTCTCTCTCTCTCTGATTATGCAGAAACATCCTTGCTGCAACTGAGATACAAAGACCAATTGGTTCCACAGATACTCATTTGTAAGTGTCTACGTACCAGCATACAGATAAAGACAAGTGATAGAAAAAAGAGAAGAGATGCTACTTAAATGCATACTTCTGTGTGCTTGCTTGTTTTCCATTATTAAAAATAATAATCAGAAGATGATAACTGCTGGAATGACAATGGTATTAATACTTCCAGTGCTCTTACACCAGTAAATTTCCTTTCATGTCAATTAGGTAGCATGAAAAAAATGGAAAAGAAGAATGTTTAACAATGTGATACAAGTAAAAAAAAAAAAAAACCTTCTTAGACATTGTTAGATCAAACCAAAACCTGACAGAAAGAGGAAAAAATATGTTTATTTGGAAAATAAAGCAGTAGATAATAGTTAATTCTTGTAAAAGAAGAGAATGCAGTTAAAATGCAGACCTTGATTTCAAATTTTCTGGCAAATTATTGTGAGCAGTTCATGGTAGGAATAGTTAATCATAAAGTGCTAAGGAAAACTAGTAAAACACCCTATTAATTAGAAAATTTGAAAAAGCAGTACAGAATAGTGTTAAATCTTGTACTAAATTTCAGCTTCAAGGAAAATTATTATTGTGTGTTCTGGGGGAGGGGTTGGAGGAAGCTGTGGTTTTGTTTGGCAGGGTTTGTTTTGTTTTCTTTTCTTTTTACTAGACCAAGGTTTCCTGTGAGAAACTCAAGCTTTGTGCAAATTTTGTCATATGTGAAAACGTTTTTTCACCAACAGAATCAGCATTTCAGCCCTCTGGTAAAATGATCACCACTTTTGACCATTGATGGTGTTAAATTCAGTATAGAGTAAATAACATGTCTTCATTGAATTTGATGATAGGGGACCAGACCATTCAAAGCTGATTGGAGATTTGGCCAGCTGACTCCATCCTGTAGTGAACGATGTGATTTGTCATTCCTTCCTATGACTATCAGCACTTCTATTTGGAATGACTTCATCAGATAAATATGGAACATTTACATTACAGCTTTGAGTGCTTCTTAGTAAGTACTTTTATATTCGTACTTATTTAGAACTTCTGTGTAGTTTGTGTATGTGTAACAAAGTGACAAGTCATGTGAAGGAAAGAAAGTATAAGTCCTGTAAAATTGTGTATGTTTCATTGGTAGCTGTAGAATAAAGAAATAAAGCAGTAAGAAGAATTTGTGATTTTTACTATCTACTATTTGGTATAAAAATGTGTCTTCTAAACTTACTTTAAAGCAAGTACAGAGCCTTTTCCTTTTAGAAAGGCAAATCTTTTGTCTGCAAAAGAGACAAAATTTTCTAAGTTTCTAAATTCAGTACCTTAATTTCTTTGCTCCATGACATTTGCAAAGAGCAAGTGGTAGACTTGGTAATAAGCTCTAATAATTCATCATGGTTGAAATTACGTTATTTAACACCATGGCACTAAGAAATCCAGTAAAAAAAAGAAAAAAAAAACTTTCAGTGCTGCTCAGAATGAGTAAAATGTATTTAGTATGTGGCGAATGTAATGCTATGGTGCTTACACTTTGAAATTGAATCAGCTCTTATTCTCCTGCAGAAGCTAACTTGAAATTGGGATGCTTAGAAGGATGGTCAGGAGAAACAGAGTAGCACAGGTTTGTGCCTGTCATTCTATTCTTGTTCCACAAGTAGTGGTTATTGAGCAGCTGAGTTAGCAGTAGAATAAAACAACATTCTTCAGAAATAGTTCTAGGTAGGATGACTTTAAAGCTCTAGCCGTACTACTGAAAGAACAATGAAACTGAAAGCTCTCCTTAGATGCCACTAACAGCATTTTTTCCACTAAATTTTAATCTTTGATGTCATTTCACTCTACTATTGACCATGAAATTACTGATGTATTACTTAAAGAAAGTGCTGTGTCTTGGGGGGAGGGCCAAAAGGTATATTGTTTAGGTTCTTTATGTGAAGAGCAGTGACTAGGTTCTGTACTTCCAGTGTGTAGCTTCGCAGATGTGAAGTTGGTGTTGGTTTTCTTTGTTCCTTTTCAGAATTTATACACAGCCATTAGCTGAGATGGGCAGATCGTGCATGCTGGGTGGCACATCTTATCCTAGATCATGTGTAACTCCAGACTTGATAGCAAAATGTCCTACAGCACATGAAAGCTCAACTCATGGATGAATGACAGCTGGCTAAAGCTGAACCCAGATGAGTTTGGATTTGTTTTGAATTCGTGCCCTAGTTTTGTTTTCTGCTTGGATTCTTCATCAATACTAAGGTTTCCCCCAGAGATACTAGAGTAATGCTCAGTTCTCCCCGTTCTTATGGGGAAAGCAAACCTCACCTGTTTATACATGCAACTGCTGCTGGTTGGACTGAAACAATAAGCTGAGTGTGAAGTCCTGTGTGCTTACAAAATTCTAGGGCAGAGCACTGAAATGAATATTCTCAGAAACAAAAGACTTAGACTAATATTTTACAATACTTCCTGTATTTCTCATCTATTGACAAAACATTTTCTCAGGCATGAAGGTCAATATCAAATCCAATCTGCTTACAGAGGATGGAGTATGCCAATAAGAGATGGAATAGAAAGGAAGTGGCAAAGGAAGTCTTCTTGGGGATGGGAAGGAATAGACCATTGCAGAGACCACACATAATTTTGGATCCAGGCTAAGTAGTGTGATTGAAACAAAGTTGCAATTAGGCAAATTTCAATTAGTTTGTAGTTCTGTTAAGCTTAATTAAAAATCCCCATTTTGCTGTGAATAATCTTTACAAATACATTATTTTCTGAAAAGTCACTGAAAAGAAACCTGAAAATTTGTAAAATCAGAAGAAATATCTATTTGAAGTTCAGAAAAATGAGCAAGCCAAGAAAAACAAATGATAGAAACTACTTTGTCATAAGCTAAAATTAAAAACACTAAGAAATTCTTGTCTTCAGTTAAAGATTAATGAAAATAATGTTTCTTGTCAAGTGTTTTGAAAGGCATAAGAACATACAAAATATCTTATATCTCATTATCCAGCATAGTTGCTATTAATGAGTCTGTACACACATACACAAAAAAATGCACTATTTTTTTTTTTTTTAATCTCTTCTGTTCTTTTCTCTCCCTCCTTGGGTATTTTTGTCTTTTTCTTCTTCAGGAAAATGGCAAAATATACTGTTATCATTCCATAAACAACTAACTTCACAGAATGACAGAATCACAGAACCAATAGGGTTGGAAGGGCCCTCTGGAGGTAATCTGATCCAACCCCCCTGCCAGGGCAGGGTCACCTGGAGCAGGTGACACAGGAGCTCATCCAGGTGGATTTGGAATGTCTCCAGAAAGGGAGACTCAATGACCTCCCTGGGCAGCCTGTTCCGGTGCTCTGCCACCCTCAATGGAAGGAAGTTCTTCCTCAAGTTGAGGTGGAACTTGTGTTTCAGTTTGCAGCCATTACTCCTTGTCTTTTTGATGGACACCACTAAAAACAGTCTGGCACCATTCTTGACACCTTGTTGTACATGTAATAAAGATTTTAAATTTATTTATTGTTCATAGTGATAATTTGCTAACACCCAATGGTATTAAAGTGTCTATAATTGATAGACATGCCCAAACTTGCTTGCTTTTGGATCCCATACACACCTGTTGATTATTTGGGTGCCATTTTTATTATAATTTCTGTATTACCTATAATATGTAGCATTTTTTTATCTAGAATTCCAATTTTTCACTATGTCGCCTTTGTTAGAACAACCATTGGGCCATAGAGAGAGGATTTCAGTTGTAATTCTACTGAGTTTTAAAGAATGTAACTGCTGCATTTATTATATAAAGTTCATATCCCAAGATTCACAAGCTCTCAGCAGTTAACCCCCCCTGCATTTAAGAGCATAGGGATACGTGGTACACTCACATCTCTAACTACATAATTACAAATAATTATATAGAGAAAGCTTCATAAACACCTGTTACATATGTGTGTATATATAATTATGAAACAAAGAGAAATCTGTGTCTTTAATAATTTAAGAAAAAATTGCTGTATTAAACACAAATTCTATGATTCTATGTACTTCTTAATATGAACAAAAAGCTTCATATGGAGCTTCTAATTTCTATGGAGTGAGAAAATTATTTGACTTTCAGTTTCTATCAGATGACATTATAAACATATAGTCAGTCAATAACTGTAATTTCATTGTAGCAAGACATAGCTGGGTGCATAATTGTGATTATTGTGGAAAAAGTTAAACTATCAAACAACAACTACACCTACACAACTGTATATGGATTTCTGTTTGCCCAACTGCAAAATGAACTGTTCCAATCAGGGTATTTTATGTCATTTTAAATTAGTCTGTGCTTGTTATCTAAAAAGTTGAGGCTATAACTTCATGATGTAAACTGTCCTCCACTTTGCCTTGGCAGCTCCAGTTCATTAAAACATTGTTTTCAGCGTGATCTGTTTGAGTCAATAAGCCTTGGTACCAGTAAAACAGAGTATTAATCTATTCCCCTCAGTAGTACTGCAATGCTTACTTATGACTAATCAGATTGCTCTGCAGAAGGTATATTCATGCCAATTACACGCTGCCCATTGCATGAAATGCCTAATTAAAGTTTCCTGTATTAATATTAGCCTGATTGAAGTCAGCTTGGTAGCAGACACATAGTCAGGGGCATGCCAAGACCTATGTAAATCCCAGGAGGTGTCTGAAACATATTTGTCTCTGACTAAGTTTGCATTAGGCCACTCTGTAAGCCACAAATTCAAAGAGAAAGGGTAGGTCTAAAATCATTCATATGTAGAAAATAAAATTTTAAAATACTTTTAGGTAGCACAGCATAATCTCTTGCTTTCTTCTATTTTGTTGCTAATTCTCCTAGGTTTCCCTGTAATTTAGGAATTTCAGGTTTTATTGTTGTTAATATTGTGACTTGGGTGATAGAAAAGCCATTGGCAATTTGCATTCAATTACATTACAATTATTATCAATATAAACATAAATATGGTTTGTCTCGTACCTATGAAAAGGTCAGGAGTGACCCTGTACAAGTGAAACTGATTCTTTGTTGTTGTGCACTCTAAAAGTAGACAGCATAAAGTGGGCTAGTCCAGATATATGTCATTAAGGTGGCAGTAAATGAAAAATTGAGAAAAATTTTTATTTTTCTGTATAAGGAATAAAGAGATATTTAAAAAAATATTATTGTTTTAGACTTAAATATTACATCTTTAAATATACCTTTTATAGCTAGAGGTTTAGTTCATCCTGATAAGGCCAGAAGAACATCAAGTGAAATAATTTGTCTTTTTTAAGTGAGCATATCCCATTGATTACACACCAACAATTATGTAATACAAGCAAGGACAATTAAACTCTGTAGATTTAAACTATTTTATTATATTGAACTATATTATGTGGTTTGTGGAAAGAACATGACACATTTAGTGTAGCAATAACAATTTTCCAACTCACAAGTCATTTAAATGGAGATAGATCTAACAATAGTCAGCAAAAGTGGCTTTCCTAAAGCTCATACTCCATTTCAGTTTCACTGCCTGGAGCTTATGAGGGATGGCATTTCAACATCCTTTTTCATGGCCTTTTCAGGAATAAGTGCCATCTCATTAAGGTAACTAGAATATGCTGCAATGAGTAGATTATGGTCTTTTCTGGGAGGCTGGAGGTATGGAGAAGATGTTCTAATGTTTTCTATGCTTCTTACTGAGAAGTTGAAAAGGGTGAAACTTGGCTTTTCTTTATATTTCATGACCACCCTGACAAAACATCATGCCTGTCTTCATCGTGTGCAAACATTACGGGCAACTTCTTCATGCTTTCATTAATACCTTATAAATACAGGAAAAACAGAGAATAAGCATGAAGGCAGCTGAAGGAATTAGAAAAACCTGAAGATCACACTGGGAGCCAGATGTTCATTGCCCTTTTTTCGTGAGGTCTTGAGTAGCAACTCTCCTAGGTTATTTGCATGACATTGCTTGGATCACAAAGTAAGGAAAAGAACTGGAGTGATGTCTTCATGTCCTTGTTTCAGCCAGGACAGGGTTAATTTTTTGCAATAGACGTGAGGGGGCATGGCCAGGACCCTAATGATATTGGACCTGACATCATTGCTGGGGTGGGGGAAAGGGACTCTCACTTCAGGGGAGAAGGGTGTTCCTTCAGGTGGAGAAAATGTGGTGGGAGAGAGCTGATGGGTATTTTTTTATTTTGGGGGGCTTTTTGTATAAATCATTTCTTTGTCTGATACATTTTGTTATTAATATTTTTGCTGTTGCTGTTCATTTTTTAATCTCGTTTCTGTTTCCAATAAATTGTTTTTATCTGAACCCATGATCTTTGCCTTTTGTGCTTCCAGTTGGAGGGAGAGAGGGAAGTGAGTAGTGGTTTTACTGCGAGTACTAAATTGGAGAATACCATTACTAAACCATCACACCCGGTCATTGAAAATCTATAGAAATCTGAAGTTGGGAATAAACAGGTTTGAACTTCCAAGGAACAGACATCAGTATTCCAGAATATCAAATTTATAGTTGTGTTTAGAATTTCTCAGCTAGTGAGCAATGTGATGATTGTTTGCAGTAACGTTAATTTTTAAAAGGGAAACACAACCAGGATTCATTTTTTCATGTAGCACAAAAATGGGCCGTGGAGGAATTGTTTCCAACTGCTTGAGACTTATAAAGGAGGGGAACCTTTCCAATAATAAATTGGACTTCTTTTTGTCCTTCTATAGGGAGAAACCAAGAATTTCTGAATTCTTGCTCTTTGGTACCTGCAGAGACACCAAACTCTATTGTTCAGGTTATTGTAGCAAGAGCATAGATTGTCACTAGGCACAAAATATAAACCACTTTTTCATCCTTATCCTCTCCCTTCACAGATTTATGGATATATATGTCTAAAAATTATGTATTCACAAGATGTCTTTAGGAGATGTTGTCTTGAAAAGAAAAGAAATCACAGATAAATCAAACCGTCTTTATACAAGCAAATGCAAATTTTCCTTCATATTTCAGAAATGTTCTTCTCTTGTTGAAAGACAGAAGGCTGGTGAATACAAAATGACCTTTCTTTTACGAACCTCTGTAATGGGGATTTGAAACCTGAGATAAAAATGTTTCACTCAGATTCTTCATGTTAGAGCTAATCTTCACAGAGCTAGAGTTTGCTTTTTACTTCTGAGGTAGAAGCTGTATATTCCCTTGGAAAAAAAAAAATTACTGCAGTCACTTAATAGTTTCCACTTACCTCACTCTAAAAATGCAGATTTTTCTCAAACAATATTTTTCTCACAAGCAACCATGACAGGATTTGCTCTAGGTAAAAACATATACTGTCTTTTTTTATTCATTATGAAGGGGAAACCAAAAATAATATTACTTACCTGCTTTGCTGGAAAATGGCTGTCCTTAGAAAGTTTAATCACCCAAGCTGATTGCAATAATTAATTTCATCATGATAGATGCAGTATTTGAATTTCATTAGATTATGCAATATGTATTGTCTAGAACACTCTAAAAAGTATATGTGCAGAGAATGTGATTTTTTAAAATGTGTCTATATACATATTTATATCAAAAAGTCATAGAGGAAAGAAAACGATAAAAGTGTTTTCCCTCATGAGTTGAAACAAAATGCTTTGGTATTTTTCCCCTTAAGATTTTTTTTCTATTTTATTTTTGCTGTGTGAAAACACCTTCCATGCTGAAGGTTGATATGCCTGATTTACCCCTTTAAGTTGAAAAAGTGAGATGAAACACTACAGAGGAAGAGAATAGGTTCGTACCTAACAGCAGAAGATTGGAATTGAGCCTGGAAAAATTTTCAATGCCTCTTTGCCTAAATTTTAATTATTAAAACATACAAATGGTTGAAAAACTCAAATAACCAAGCATCCATTCCAGTGATAATTTTGTCTACAGATTTTTACAAGCTACCATAGTACCAGAACCATTTATACTTGGCTTTAATAGCAGCTGTAGTTCTTAATATCAGTCAGAAGAGGTTCCAGTTCAGTTCAAGGAAATTTTGGGGTTAAAAGATCTCGCCCGGAGATACAATATTGTATATAGGGGAAAAGATAGGCTTTGTAAGGCTATGTCTCCATTAACAAGCAGTGGGAGTTAAGAGAAGTTGTCTGAGAAACAGCTGGCCCTGAGGACCTGTCAGCCATATTCTAATCATCTGAGGTGTGATACAAAATAGCTCTTGTCTCATATACTCCTGGGTATACTATTTTCCACTTTAGTTTCATACAAAAGAAGCACATTGAAGCCACTTTCATGCCTCTCCACAACGCTTGTCAAAGTGAAGCAGGTTAACACCTGCACAAAGAGCAGTTCTCAAATTCTCTAAAAGGCTAGTACAGATGCATTTTGTTTCAGCTTTTACTGTGTGCTAACTAGATCTTGTAATGATAAAACTGGGACATGTGGGTGTTAATTTCCCAGAAGAAATCTGCTAATCCTTTCATAATTTTATGAGAAGGCAAAGAAAAACCAATAAAATTAAAGGTTCCATTTTTGTCTATAAAAAGTTAATTTATTGTGTAATTGCCAAAGATATAAAATAAAGTGCTTTGAAATCTATCCTTGTATTTTGCAGATTTAATGAATTTATCACTGGCAATCAAAGAGAATCTGTAGTCCGTTGCTCCAGTAAACCACACTATTTGTGAATCTGTGTTTGTGAAAATTCCTATGAAACTCATACTTTAAGTGTTGAAACAGTGAACTGTGGTATTTGTGAATGAGACCAGACTTCCAGTGTAACCCACACCATTTGTGCATCTGAGATCTTATTGAATGCAACCAGAATTTACAGTGCTGAATTTTTCTAATTGGAAATTAAGCCTAGCTGCACCCAGCCCCTCTCATCTCTGAGGACTAGCTGGAAAGCAAGAGGGTTTCTTTTTGCCATATTTCTTTACTCTAGACATAACAGTATGCTTAATCATCTGGACCCTCAGGATGTCATAAAACTGTTAAGGGTCTTCTACAGATAAGACATGCATGTTTCTAAGGCTGATTTTTGCTCCTTTCTCCTACTACTAGAAAGCCCCCAAAGGCTTGTGTCTTGAATTTTCTACGTCGCTCCAGGCAAAGTAGCATGCCTTCTAAAGCCACAGGCAAATGCCAAAAGTTGATTTTTAGATGTGGGATTCTGACTAAAAGAGTTCTCAAAATGAAAGTCTTCTAATTTCTTGGAAAAAGCTACATCTTTCCAAATTAAATACAAACCTTGGGCTCAGCATGCTTGAGTCAGTGCCAGTGCCATTTACTATGATGCCTCCAGAGGCCTTGTCTATACCCAGAAAGATCAGCTGGCAATTAAAAGCAAGCAAACAAACTGCCTAAACCAAGACTACACATTTCATGTTCAGAGTATGAAAACTGTTATATATAACTTTAGTTGAAAACTGTTTTAAACTTCATTTTTTCACAGAGGGTGTCTTGGCAAGTAGACTCAGTAAAAGGTATGTTAAAGAATTATATTTTCCAGCACAAAACCAAAGGTATATGGTGTTGTATCTACAAAACTGATCTGGCTTTCTTGTTGAAAACTTAGCAAAACATTCTCAACAAATAACAAATAAAAGCCTCATAAATATTTATATGGATTCTTGGTGCAATGTTACAATTTAAGTGGCAATTTTAGCAAATACTTTTTCTATTGTTTTCTACTGACTGTATTAGAAACAAGACTACTAGATATACTAAAAATAAGGCGTAATGTGGTTTTGATGAACTAGGTGTTTCTTCAAAAGAAAGCTAAATTTGGTGTATTTCCAAGTTATGTATTCCAGCAAGCTGGCTAAGCTGGCTGATTTGCTTTGTGTGATGTGGAAATTGTAAGGTTTATCATAACTTTGGAGTACGGCTGATTTCATCAGCAACTGGAACAGCTCTCCTGTGAGGAGAGGCTGAGAGAGCTGGGACTGTTCAGCCATGATAGGGTGGTTGGAACTAGAATATCTTTAAGGTACCTTCCAGCTCAAGATTGTCTATGATTCTCTGGTTCTATAGAACTAGAATATCTTTAAGGTACCTTCCAGCTCAAGACTCTCTATGATTCTCTGGTTCTATGGTTCTATGATGTGTAAGAGCTGGAACTACCTGAGGACACAGCCAACTTGCAAGGTTTTTTTGCTGCCCCTATGTTACCAATTGTGACATAGTAGAACTTGCTATACGCTCAAGCCGAAACTGCTGCCTCCGGCTTAAGAAGAGGTCACCACAATGCTGGCATGGATACGCAGCACTCTCTGAGGGGGTTCTCTTTGCTGTTCCTACATCAGGGCACTTACAATCATGAGCAGTTGCCTACATTCTCTGGCTGTGTCGTTGCCCGGAATTATCGTCATTTGTGGCTTGATTGCTTTGTTCTGCATTGTGCTTTTTGACACCACACCTGCTCGTGGACGAACAAAGACTGTCAAGAGGTTTAGGGAACCAGGAAAGATTAAATGTGGTATCCATAATGTAATTGCCAACCCAAATGCGCCTAAAGAAAACATTGAATTAGATACAGATGATTTCCTAGTCAAGGTGGAGAAGGAGACCAGTCCCGATTCCAATGTGGTGGGTAGCAGGATTTTTATTATTACTATTATTATTACTATTTCATCTTCACCATCATAATTACCAATTTTCATTTAGTTATTGTTGTTGTTCCACACTCAATTTAAAGCGGAATTTAACTCTAATTAATCTTGATAGGTAGGACAAACAAAGGGATACCTTTACAGGAAGTAGTGGAAATTAGGAATATTAATATAAATTGTTTTGTAAAAACTATGAGCTGATTTCAAGAAGTACTTAAAGATGTCATATATTGATTATAGATTAAGCCTTTGCAAATAGTTCATCAGCTTTGAGAAGAAAGGGAGCTGGAAGATTTCAGACATACATCTTGGAAGACATTAGTCAATTCTAAGTTATGTAATAGATGTTTTATGGTTTTTTGAACTTGAAAGTGTCAAATGATGGTGAGAAAATAGACATAAGGGCAACATGAATTACTTTCACTTGAAAGTCCTTTTTAATCCTTTTTGTTGTTATGCTATTTTTGTTCTCTTTTCTGTTAGTGATGTAAAATAGTTTTTAAAATATTATTACTCTGCAAGTGGGAGATCTGAGGTGTTCTACAGGTATTTGAGATGGTGCTAACTTGAAAACTATGCATACCTTTATAGAAATGAGTGATTTTCCCATCAGTATTTCTTCCTTTTGTAACATTCAGAAAGGAAATAATTTTGAAAAAAATCAATATTGCTTTGTCTGTGAGCTGTAACTTAGTCCTGTACCAATCAGGAGAAGTTTAGGGCTTGCCTATGCCTAACCGGAAATAATTTGAATAGAGAAGTTTGAATTCAGAAATGGTATTTGTATGTCTCTGAATACGAAGGCAGGCCTGACAAGTCTGTTTGTGTATTTAAAGGCAATACATTTATAGCAGATGAAAATACCGAGTGCTAGTCTCTTGTATTTCTGTGTGTCTATACATATATAGTTACAAATGTATATCATGTATGTGTATATATGTGTTAGAACATGGCTTTTATAGATATAGAATTTAATAATTTTTTTAGTGCTTGAGAAAACAGTTTTATCTGCTCCTTCTAAGCATCCTTCCATAAACCTGCTTTTTTTTTCATCCTTTTATTCTAGTTGTTCTCTGTATGTTACTAGTTTATGGCTGGGGAAAAAAAAAGTATGGTGATTTTTTTATTCTCAATATTTAGTCCAAATTTGCATTGTCAACAGTATGTCTATTAAAAAAGAAAAAAAGGTACTGTTTATATTTATTGAAAATTTTAAAGTTTACAGTTCTTTTTAGTATAAATTCCCTTGGACTTCATCCATCTGGCATCATAAGTTGTATCATCTGTTGATCCGGCTCCTTCTTGCTCAGAGTTCCATATAAGGGAAAGAAAGCAAATCTGTAAATATATTCATATACATACAAATGCATATATGCACAGACAATATATTTATGGTAAGTGCTGAGGTCTAGCAGTGCTGGTCAAGTTTTAAACATCACCTTCTAAGGGCACAGGAGCAGGCAATTCCCAAATATTGGAAGTCAAGCAGATGAAGCAGAAGGCATTACTTATTGCACAGGAGCTATTGTTTCTTACTGGGTTCCAGAGATGGTAGTTGCACTCCATGCACATAATAAAGCTGTCTTATCTCCAATGGTCTTACAGTGTGTAAACTTTGAATAGCTATCATTTGTAGGTACTGATGTTTTCTATAATGATGCACTGTAAAAGATAATGATGAAGTTAAATCTTTTCACTTTTAGAACCATTTGTGGTAATACAAGTCCTTTAGACAAACAATAGAAATACTGTTTCTGGTCCATTTAAAACGGCTGAGTACATTATGAAAATGAATAAGAGAAAATTAATCAGCAACAGTAGAGGGTAGCTTTGCAAAATAATCTGACTTTTCTGTATTTCTATGGCACAGAACTCTGTAGATAAAAGAAGGGAAAAAAAACTTGCTATAATGGATGTAGGAATAGCTTGTTTCCTGGTACACACTACCTAAATATTTTCCTGAGAACTGCAGAGCCTGAAGAACTCTTTCTGGTCTTTATGGGTTTTTTTGTATGTGCAGAACCAGATATGACAGAAATCCAGTTGTGGATTGGATTTTTAGATGCTAGCACAGTATTAATTATAGTAGGTAGAATAACCTTGAGCTAGTGATCAATCTAACATATTTTAGATAAAAATAATTGAGGTGGGGAATATAACTGCTGTTACCAGTACTTACCAGGCATTTGTCCACTGTTATAGACACGAATGCTACTATTTCCTTTTGATTAGAACTGTAAATATGACTATGTTTTGAGAATCAATATTGAATTTCAGTAAGACAGATAAAAGCTCTTCTTCTGGGTCATTACTATCAGAATACTGAAATGAACCTGTTTTTTATGAAGACCTTAGATTTAATTAACTTAACTTCATTTGTTTTCACTTTTAAAGTGCCTGGAGATCTTTCCAAAAGAGCAGTTTGTGCCTGGCAGCAATGTATGGCAAGTACAAGTGACGACTGACACCCAGGAAGACAGAAGTTCAGATGAGCAAAGTTATGTTTTAACTTTCCGGTACTTGCAGAACATTTTATGGATCTTCCTGGGGATCATTCCTGGCACTTCCCAGAAGAGAGGTGATGTGAGATCCACCACCATAATTATGAACAGAAAGTCCAAGTAGGCAGCAAAAGCCAAGCCAAGAAGGCAGCAAAAGTGAAGTCAAAAAGAGAGAACCAGCTTGTTTTCAGCTTGGCAACTTGCCCTTCTACAACATTCAAATGCAAAGAATCTTCTCTCCTTTGTCACCTAAGAACTGAGCTTGCGGGTGTGTTTCTCACTACTTCATTAAAAATTCACTGTGTTTAACACTCATACTAGGTATTTGGGTTTATTTATAGCTTTTTATGTTTAAATGTGATACACTCACATTGTTGGTGTAATTGACAACCAAATTCCTTTTTTAACTACAGCGCAGAGGAAGCTATGGGGAAGCAAATGCTTTTTATTTTCATTTTTCCTTTTGAGAACTAGAAATACTGATTAAAAAAAGGATTTTCTCTGAGTGTTAACAAATCTAAGTCTCCTTCTATTAATTGATGTCTGGACAAACATGCCCACTGGCACCTGTAAAAATGGAGAAAGTCAAGCAACAGGTGTCCTAGTTAAATAGCTGACACTTATTTTTAAGCCTATGCTTACTGTTCTAACATTAAGATGACATGCACCTGTTAGTATCTACTTGGATACCCTACTGCTGTGTTTGAGGGAAAGCTTAATATTTTGTGTGTTAAATATTAGCTATGGAGAAGGTTTGTTGCCAGTAAGTGGTTAGACCACTTAAAGAATCATCATTAAAGGTGAATTTTAATAGAGTTTTGTGGCAAGGTTCACTCTCTAACTTACTCCATAGATGAAGTATACATAAGAAAATCAGATTTGAATCAGTTTTGAAAGATTTTCACAGAGACTAGTGATGCAAGAGAGTAAGGGTACAAAGGATATGGATAAAAAATAGTAAGGGTGCCAAAGAGTTAGCAGCACTTAATCATCAACTAATTTAACATTTATGAGGTGAGTCAGTAGAATTTGCTACAATTATAGCAGTGAATTAATTATAGACTCATGATAACCTTCATACCATAATAAATAGACATGCATACACAGGCAAAAAGAAGTATACATCTATATTTATGTGTGTAAAGGTGCCTACCAAAAATTGTGTTCAGTGAAGGACATCAGATCTCTTAGCATTTCTCAGCAGGTATGGGTTGCACCTCAGGTGTGTCTGTGTATTCCATCAGACTAGGCCTCATTGTCAGCAACATTCCGAGTATGGCAAACTTGAAGGTTCATGAGCTCTGAGAGGTGTCCCATTCAGAAGGAGTTGCTGGTGCAGCCCACTGCAGTCCAGGAGTGCTCAAATCAAGGCTTGTCAGGAGCTCCTGAGATTGCAGAGCAGCCCTGGTGGTGGGGGGGAAGCAACACCACAATCTCAAGAGACAAAGTGGCAGATAGTCCAGATTGTGTTTTGGAAGAGAAATGTGCAGGGGCTGAGCAGCATTCCTGTGATTTGCAGATGGCTTGTCATGAGTTCTGATCCTGCTCGTTGTCCAAAGCCTAGTTTTAAGACTAAGTGTATAAATTTCATTTACTCACTTCATTGTTTGGAATATTTCAGCAAATCAGTGAGTTATGGGCCAGATTTATAGCTGGTGGAAAATGGACACAGTCCACTAACTTTAGTGAAGATACATTTGTCTCTATTGTCTGAAGCTGTGTTACAATGCCTTGGTAAACACAAATAGACAAAGGCATGAAGGGAAGTGGAAGAAATACCAAAATTCTCATGGTCTTACGTTTCAACTTACCTATATGAAATTACCATTCAAATGCCCCATTAAGTAACTGAGTGCTAATTTGAAATTCTAAAAGTCTGGTCAAATGAATACGTACACATTTTATTTTTTAACTTCATAAATTGGGGCTTCTGTTGCATTTTTCATCCTAGTTGTGTGGAGAATGAAATTGGATTAGAGAAACCTACTAAAGGTGTTTGAATTTATGTCTACATTAGAAGCTTGCTTTCACCTAGATTTGTGTGGAGGAATCAATATTTCCCTACTATACACGCAACTGAAATTTTTGTTAGCAAGCTTGAATAATTCACACTTCATTGCCTCATTCAAAGTAAGACTTTGCATCCACAAAAATCCATTTTCTCTCTTTGAATCCTATGAAAAAAAGAATAAGGTTTTACAGTGGGGGTCAGAGCAGTGTTCTTTTGAAGTAGCACTTTTACCATTCAACCAACTCCAATTTAGAAATAGCACATGAATTTCAGGAGTAGTGTAAAATTTGTGAAATTAAAATTTGCTATTTGTGTAAATTTAAGACTGCTTTTGGTAATGCAAGAGTGCCTCCCACTAATTCAAAAGTTCATGATGAGGAGGTAGCCTTTCAGTGCAGGTAGTCTGTTGTTAGGTGAGGCTTCATCAGTTTTGTCTTCTTCCTGGCTGGGATTTTAGTTGTTAAGTATCTTTTGAGTGAATCCTTCTTCAGAATCCAAGGCTACACATACATGGTCTGGAGATAAAATAGAAAGGAGTTCCAGACAATAAAGGAGATGCTCCTAGTGCACAAAAATATGTCCAAGGACTGCCAGTCTGGTATATATTCAATGCAGTAGAGTTTGCACTATGTAAGCAACATTGGAAACTCAGAAATATCAGCTGGAAGCTTTTCTGCTGATGGAGCCCTTGAACTCCCTGTACATTTAACATGTGCTCGGGCAGTTTCTAGTTCTAATATAATACAACATGGCTTGCAGATAAACTTGAACATGTATTTTTTATTAAAGACATATGTTTCATTTTTGAAGACTTCTTTCATCAGTTTTTTCATCCTAAATATTTTGTCATGATAATGTATATTGCTTTTAAAAATTAATGAAGAACTCGTGGGGTTATATCAGCCTTGTAACTGGTCACCAGTTTGGTTCTTCAAGCCTCCATTTAATGATCAGTGCTCCTCAACTTCTTCATAGATTAGTTGGATGCAGGACCCAAAGCTATATGAAGTAAATTTGCCAAGTAAAGTGGGAGGAGTTGTTGACTCCCTTGAGAGCAGAGAGGCCCTGCAGAGAGATCTTGACAAATTAGAAGGCTGGAAATTCACCTGTGTGTGAAGTTTAACAAGGGCAAGTGCCGAATTCTGCACCTGACATGGGGCAACCCTGGATGTGCCTGCAGACTGGGGAATGAGAGGCTAGAGGTCAGTGCTGCAGGAAGGGACCTAGGGGTCCTGGTCGACGGCAAGGTGAATGTGAGTCAGCAGTGCCCTGGTAGCCAGGAGGGCCAGCCAGGTCCTGGGGGGCATCAGGCACAGCATCGCCAGCTGGGCAAGGGAGGGGATTGTCCCCTCTGCTCTGCACTGGGGCAGCCTCACCTTGAATATTGTGTGCAGTTTTGGGCACCACAATATAAAATAGTCAAAATGTTATTAGGGAGCATCTATAGATACTGGTGAAGAGTCTGAAGAGGAAGCCCTATGAGGAGGGGCTGAGGTCACTTGGATTTTTCAGTCTGGAGAGGAGGACACAGGATTGACCTCATCGCACTCTACAACTTCCTCATTAGGGGAAGCAAAGGGGTAGGCACTGATTTCTTCTGTCTGGTGACCAGCATCCCTCAGGATCTGAGGGAACAACATGAAGTTGAGTCAGGAGACATTTAGGCTGGATATGAAGAAAAAGGTTCTTCATCCAAAGGGTGAAGTTTTTTCAGTTGAGCACTGGAACAGGCTCCTCAGGGAAGTGGTCAAAGCACCAAGCCTGCCAGACTTAAGAAGTGTTTGGAAAATGTTCTCAGGCACATGGTGTGACTCTTGGGGTCATCCATTGAAGGGCCAGGATTTGAATTGTGATGATCTTTCTGGGTTCCTTCCAACTCAGGAGATTCTATGAGTCTATGATTCATGTAAGATACACTTATGTTAGCTGCAAGTTTTTCCCACTGTAGCAGGATTACATTTTTTTGGTGACAGACAGAGGTATAAGGAGTGTATTAATGCTGTTTTCTGTGGAGTGGCACTATCTTTCTTTTATTCTATTACCAGAACCTGGAAAAATTTATAAAACTACATTTCAATGTATATAAAAAAATGTGGTTTTTTTCTTTAAGTTCTTTTTGTCTTTTGTTGACCTTCTTAAGTATCACTGAAGGTTTTTCACATCATTTAAAAGACTCTTGTATGAGCTTTCAGATTCCAACTTTTGTGAAAAGAAAAATCCGAGCCAGGAAAATGAAAGGATTCTTGATTAAAAATCTCATTTTAAAAATAAAGGTCTTCCCAGATGTCTGGGAAAGATACTATTACAGTTCTTTTTGTTTTCAGTAATCCCTGGGAAAATGTTAGTTCAGATTGATTGCTAGGTTATTTAAATTCCTGAGCTATTAAATTAGTGTGGAATAGATATTGCTCTGCAATTATATTCACCTTTGTTTCCCTTTAACTTTAAAAGTTTTCAAATATTAAGAATTAATGCTGAATTACTAAATGAATTAATAGCAAAATTATTAATTACTTTTTCCCTCCAGAAACATTTTGGAACTCAGTGAAGATCATACATGCAAAGGTTTGAACAAGTATTTAAATCCATTAAAGATTGGTACACACCATTTTTTAAAATTATTTGCTTCAATCTCAGGGAGAAATTAAATGAGAAATTTCACATTGCATTCTTTCATTTTTATGGTTGATCTGATCCACCAAGCCTTCTTAGACCTGTGGTGAGTACCTTATCAGCACTTTACCACCTCACTTTTCTGTAGCTGGAGAAATACTGCTTTGGATGTCTTCCCCCTGTGCCCCAACCTACTCAGTCTCAGTCATTTACTTCTCTTCCAGCGACCTTTAGATTCTTGACAGGTGTCTTGGTATCTCATTATCTTTAAATTCCTCCTTTTGCATTTCCTTCTTTCACAATTCTTACGTTTTGCCAGAAACTGTCAAGGAAAATTAAGGTGTTTGATCATAGAATTATAAAATAGCTAAGTTTGATAAAGACCTCTAAGATCATTGAGTCCAACCATTAACCTCACGCTGCCAGGTCCCCCACTAAACCATGTTCCTAAGCACCACATTATTAGGGTCATGACAGTTATGCACTCAGTGTGCTGAAAAAGCTCAAAAGTTGTTCAGATTTTTTGTGGTTGGTTGGTGGTTTGTTTGTTTGTTTTACTTTGTGGTGTTTTGTCTTTTTTTTTCCCTAAGATATCTTTACTTAGGTATGCAAAAGTATCTGTTTTAAAACTTTCTGAGCTGCACATAGAGTTCAGTACAACTCTTGTCTGAGAAGTATACAATATAGCAGGCATAACACCTTCTTATATCTATTTATGTGAAGAAATGAATCCCATGCTGACTCCATAATTGCTTTTGTAAACTTAAAAGTATTTTTGAGGGGAGGTGGGTGGAAATGTGAAGAGATGAGAGGGGTTATCAGTGCTGGCAATGAATGATCAAGAACTCTTTCCCACTGAAAGTTAAGGAAGAGGTGATACAGTCTCCTCCACTGTGCTTTCTGACATACTAACCTGACTTGCTCGTGACTGACACTGCAGCAACAGAAAATTAATCACTGGTGGCTGAATATCTTGCTCATTTATCAGGATGTGGTACGCAGAGATAGCCATTTTGGATTGTTCACTGCCTATGAATTATAAGGTCTTAGAAAAAAATTGGTAACTTTTACCGCAGTATTGTATAATTATCCAGTATTAAAAAAAACCAATAATTGTTGGTTAACCACACTTGGAAATGGCCCCAGGGAAAATGAAAGCTAGTCCTTAATGACTCTTCTTTCAAGAACAAAGACTGTACCCTTTTTTAAAGGAACTTACTTTGCTCTGGTATTGTGTCAATGTTTCCTTCAGTGACTTCATGTTTCACTTTGCTTTCCTTCTCATTCATTCAGAGATGAACATACAACGTATATCATAAAAAAAGCCTTTCATAAGAATCTGAAAATACCTTAATGTGGGTAATTTTAATAATTTTATGGAAGTTATGCCTCCTTCCTCTCTGATTATGAGTGATTATTTTTGTTGTTGTGATAGATTAGAATATTGAATAAGTTAATTTAACAAAAAAGAAAAGTTATTTAATGACAGAATAATTGAATTCTGGATGGGAGCTGATATGTTAAATAACAGACAACTAATTCATAATGTCTAAGACCAACACTAGTAATAGAAAGAGCAAGCACTGGATAAAAACTAACTTGTGCTAAGAGCAAAACTGGGACTATTGCTTTACCATCTTCTCAGAACTAGCACATCCAAATTTAACCTCATTTACTATATATGATCCACATAAAAAGATTCCTAATCATGTCTGTATTTAATTAGTTTCAAATAGTTTCAAAGAGGTGTTCAGCTTTGCAAGTTTGCAGAACATAGGGCTTAGACTTTTCCTCCTATCACAGAATATCATGCCTTAGCTCTGACTTGGCTCATATACAAAGCAAAAGAGCCCTCTTTCCACATTGTCCCTTACTGTCCTCAAGCTTGAGAGCTGATACTTTGCCGGGATACCAACAAACTGTGCAGCTCTAAAAGGAATAGCAAGATTATTTCCAGCCTAAATGGCAAGCTTCGCCAGGACGAAGCCACTATTAGAGCTGTCAGAACTTGCGAACTTTGGTTTCCCTACAAGGTGTGTATCTCATTCTTTTACAGAGGACTTTCTTCTTATCTTTCTCTGATTAATATTTTGTCTAATGCTGAAAGAATGTAAGAATTGGGAAAAGGGTTTTTTAAAAATTTAGTTATTGTTTTAATTTTTAATAATTTTATTATCGTTAATTGAGATTTTTTTAGTGTTCTTTCTTAGAGGAAAACAGAAAAAACTTAGATAACTTTTTGACTTTGACCTTTGTAATTTATTCTTAAGGTTTAAAGATGCCACAGAAACATGTTACATTGACTCCCTTGAAGGCAAGGAGGCCCTGAAGAGAATATGCAGTCTAAGAGTTAGGTTCAATGATCCTTGTGGGTCCCTTCCAACTCAGCATATTCTATGATTCTGTGATTAACCCCTGGTACAGTGCATTTTCTCTTCTATTAAACAGCTGAAGGACTACTCGGTAAATGTAGCTTGCAGCAATTACACAGTCACAATTTGGGCAGTTAAAGCATTTTAGTAGGGTCACTTCATAAACTTTTTCTCATAATGCATTTACATTTTTGCTCAATTCGTGACATATCACATAATTTTGCTCTTTCATGGACAAATTTTTTCACCTGAATTCACCTGAATTCACTTGAATTCACCTATTAACATGTTACCTGTCAAATGAGTTGAAAAATGTAGACTCTCCTTGTATAATCTCTGGAATTTGTAAATCTCTAATGGATATTAAAGATACTAAAGAACTTTAATGCAGCAACACTACTGATTTTACTGTTACCACTTTTTCTTTGTCCTACTTATTGTTATTCCATTTGTCTACATCTTTCCCTAAATCTGAGAAGGTAAGATGGTAGAAGGCGCAACCTTCAGCACACATATCTCTGACACATTCAACCAGCCTGCCTTCTCTCCCACTGTGGCTCTTATGGATTAAATGAGGTGAGTTTATTTCTTCTTAGCTCTATTAGTTCACTTTATTCTAGGGTGATTTGACAGTTATACTACTATTCTACCTGGGGCAGGAAGGATGTTGGTGATCCTGAAGGAACCTGGTACCCTTCAGGATTCCAGGACTTCCTGAGTATCACAAAGGCATGCCTGGACATTAGCATACAGGAAAACAATATCACATAGAAATTTTATCGTTATGGTGCTCCTAACAGAGACTGTCAGTTAAAATGTTCGTGACAGTAATTACCCCAAAACAAAACTTTGGGCTGTAGAAAACCTGACATTTTGAATAGGGCGTTGTTCCCAGGTGCTGGTATCGGACTCGCTTATGTGCTGAGAGCACTGATATAGGGCTTAAAGAAAATAATTATTCCAGTTATTCTGT
Source organism: Dicrurus megarhynchus (assembly GCA_013399195.1). Taxonomy (NCBI): domain Eukaryota; kingdom Metazoa; phylum Chordata; class Aves; order Passeriformes; family Dicruridae; genus Dicrurus; species Dicrurus megarhynchus. Next base: position 216,384 of record VXAD01002625.1, on the reverse strand, counting down.
TCGTTCTGGAGAGAAACATTCAGAGTTATAAACTAATTTCATTTTGAAACTTGACTATCAAAATCTGAGGTCTGAATTTTTTGTTTGTGATAACCTAAGGTTGGTAAATTGCACATTAATTCGGCTTTTGCTTTCATTTACACCTTGGGTAATGATCAAATCATGTTATTCTTAGACAAAACCTGTAATAAAATAACTTTCTATTTTTTCAGTTTTAACAAAACCAATAAAAGATTGCAATAAAAATCATGTGAAATAAAAGTTTCCTACTGCTGCTTGAATTTGTTGAATGGAATTACCCTTTGTTTGAAAAAAAAAAATTGGAGGCAAAACACACCACAGATCTCCCCATGGATTTGCTTTTGGCCAGTGGCTTTTCTTTTTCAATTATACGTCAGTCTGCTTCAGGGTTTGAGTAACAATGACTTATAGGAGTTTGTAAGGTGAAAAGAGGATTCTTTCACTTATTGAACCTAATGGGAACTTATTACCAGAGTTGGAGAATTTTTTAAAAAACATCTTTCCTTCTGTAATTTTAATTTTAAAATTGTAAATTTTAATTGTTTCTGTCCACAACACAAATCTGGTGGAAAGACATAATTATGCAGTAAGGTACGACTGTGTAGCTTTATGATTCTGTACAATGGTATTTTTAAATGATAGTTCAAGCTAATAGAGGAGTTATTTTTATTCAAATGGCTTCCTTTGGTGTGTCACACTATTATAAGTAACATTAATATTCAAACATAATGCATTATATTTAAATCTACTACGGGGATAAATCATTATAAAGACTGAGTTTATTAAAAGGTTGCCACTTTTCCTACTCAGTGCTACCATGACTGCATTTTCAAGTACATGGCTGTGCAGTGACCCACATACCCTTGCATGTGTTTACAGGGCTTCCAATCAGGGGAAATTATCTTTGCATTGCAGCTGGGGAATTTGAGCTAAAAAGCACTGTGACACAATGAATATGGAATGGCAGAATTTCATTTTGAATGCCATTCTAACCTGTGTTACATTTACATTAAAAAACAAAACTAAAAGGAAACAACCCCTCAAAACCACCAGGAACTGTCCTCATCGAACTAGGACTGACTGCAGGCACTATCGGCCACCATGGGAAACAATTGAAAGTAGGCATTTTAATAGGATGCTGGAAGAGCTGTGCTCAAAACTAAAAGTAGTTTTGGGCTACAGTTTCCTCTGGCTTGATTTTGAACACATTTTTGAGAGAAAGGAAACATTTTTTTAAGCTTGGCAGCTGTCATGGAGCTCATGTGTGGCTGCTGACCGATCTGAGGAAGATAATAATTTGTAGACACAGTATATCATTAGGAATGACAGTGAGTCAGTGTGTAAGTTCTGGTTTCTGGCTGCTTAACATTTGAGGCACAATTGTTATGCCTCCCAGAAAACATAATTTATCATCCCTTTTTTTTTTATTTTTCATAAAATAAATACAAGCAAACAGTTCATTTTGTTAGGAACAAGCCAGTTCAGAACTTAACATTTTTAAACTCATAGAACTGAATGATAAAAGCAAGTTAAATTAAGCAGAAAATGCTGATGATAATTTGGGCCATGTAGACTTGATAAAATTAACAAAGTTGAAATAATATGAAAGCCTTTAGATTCTGAGAAGAAGCTTTATTTTCCCCATGAGAAGCCAGCATTTCCTTTAAATGCAATTAATCTTATCAGGTCACTTTTGGTTGCAGGTCAGTTACACCACTAACATTAACTTGTGAACATCTGGAGCAATTATTCCTTCTTCTTGGCTAAGCAGTGGGTAGCACAAACCTAAGGGAGGTATTACTAAAGACACCAAGCAGTATTGATTATATACTCTACCTATGATTCCAGAAGCATGTGGGAGGACTTCATTGCCATAGTGATCTACTGCAATAAGCAAAATGAATTTAGATTTCATTGTTGGCAAGGGAATTAGCTGGAAATTTAGAACCTACTAGGCTGTAAGGTGGCTACTAGTAATCTAAAGTGAAATCTTGGTATTAATTTAATTAAAATATTTTATTCTACTTTTCTAATTCAAGGTACTCCTTTATCTTAGATGATGTGTATTGTTCTGAACATCTGCCTCTCCCACACTCCTCTCTTTTCAAAAAGACAATGTTAAAGCTAGAAAAAGTTCAGAAAGGGGCAAAAAAAGTTCAGACAATGATCAAATATATGGAATACTTTTCTACAAGGAGTAGGTTGGAAAAGTATGACTCCTTGCTTAGAAAAGAAATAGTGTAAGAAACAAGGTGATGACCTGTAAAAACATACACATTATGGAAGAGATGCAGCACAAAATTTCTGGTAAAAGAGCAAGGAGCCAGATGAAACTATTGACTCATGCAAAAGGAACTAAAGGAAGTGAGTCTGTCCATGATAGGTAGGTGAGCTATGGAGCTGCATGACATGACATGCAGTGACTGTTAAAAGTTTACATGAGTTCAAAAAGCCATTAGGAAAACCAATGGAATCTAAAAAGACTATTAAAATCAAGCATATAAATTTTCATAGAGTAAGTCCCTGAGCTGAAGATATTGGAGGCTGTGAGAGAGTTCTGGGAAAGCACTTCTGCCCACTTGGTTGGTCCTAGTATTTTCCCCAACATCTGCTCTTGACCACTATGTCAGATAAGAAATATTAAGCAGAAAGACTTCTTTTGGATGCGGACAGTCATTCCCATTTAAAAACATTAATCCTGTTGCAAAGAGACTTTTTGGGACTAGAAAACTATAAAAAATACTACAATCATAGAATATCCTGAGTTGAAAGGTCCCAAAAGTATCATCAGAGTCCCACTCTTGGTCCTGTGCAGGACATTGCCAAGAAACACACCATGTCCCTGAGAGTGTTGTCCAAATGCTTCTTGCACTCAGACAGGCTTGGTGCTTTGACCACTTCCCTGGGGAACCTGTTCCAGTGCCCAAACACTCTATAAGGCAGGAACCTTTTCCTAATATCCAACCTAAATCTCCCCTGACACAAATTTGGGTTAATCCCTCAGGTCCTGTCACTGGTCACCACAGACCAGAGATCAGTGCCTGCCCCTCCTCTCCCCCTCACGAGGAAGTTGTAACTGCAATGAGATCTCCCCTCAGGATGAACAGACCAAGCAACCTCAGCTGCTTGTCATAGAGCTTCCCCTCAAGGCTTTCACCACCTTTGTTGCCCTCCTTTGGATACTCTCTAATATTTTAATATCTTTCTGATATTAAACCTAAGTGCAGTCACCACAACTGCACACAGGACTCAAGGTGAGGGTGCCTCAGTGCAGAGCAGAGCAGGACAATCCTCTCCCTTGCTCAGCTGGCGATGCTGTGCCCCCCAGGACATGGTTGGCCCTCCTGGCTGCCAGGGCACTGCTGACTCATATTCAGCTTGCCATCGACCAGGATCCCCAGGTCCCTTCCTGAGACTAGGAGAAACAGCTCTGAGAACACTGCCTCAGTATTCCTATAAGGTTGCCAAGTTACTATGTGCTTCATTACCTGCCTACAGAGACACTTGCACTTCTGAAAGAAAGGGGAAAATAGGACATCAGACTAGAAATGCTAATCCAACAGCTCTCCTAAATTCATGATTACAACCGAGGAGCAATTATTAATAATTTAATACTTCAGGTAAATTATAGGACTGTGAACTGAGTTGTATCACAAAATTTTTGTGTTTTATTAGTAATGAGGATCATGTTTAATTCAAATGTATAAGGCTTAAATATGGCATTGTTATCTGAGACACCTCAGCTCAGGACATCACTAGAAAAAGAATTGGAGAGGGAAGTTGTCCATTCATCACTACTGAAGAAACAAAACCTCCATTTCTTATAACCACCTGATACCTTCTTCCCCACCTCTTCCATATGCTGTCTTTGAGAGTTTAAAAGACATATTTTCTTTTCAGAATGTTCTCTGAGTCAGAGACTGCCTGCTAGGTCACATAAGCAACCTGGGTAATATGCTGAAAGAAGTGTGGGGATGTTTTTCCCTTGAAAGCTTCACAGCATTCCAGAATATAGAGCACGATTCATTCTTCACTTTGCAAAATTTAATTAGACATAGCCTTGCTATCTTATGGTGAGTTTTACCCTTCCTGCTATAATTCATCCTTGCTGATGCCTTGCCTTCATGGAAACCTCATTATAACCCTTCTACATTTCACATCTGGTTATCTGTCATGGTGTAACCCCCAGCTAGGCACCACAGCTGCTCCCCACACCCTCCCTCCCTGATGGGATGAGGAGTAGAATCAGGAAGAACGCACAAATTATAGGTTAAGAACAGTTTAATAACTGAGATAAAATACAATAAAATACAATAAAATACAATAAAAATAACAGCAACAATTTTAATGAAAAGGGAGACAACACCAAAAAAAAAAAAAAGAGAGACAAATAAAGTCCAAGATAGACAAGCAGTGCACAATACAATCACCCAGCACCTAGGGACTGATGCCCGGCCCATCCCCAAGTCGTGATCGATCAGTAGCTCCTGGCCATTCTTCACAGTTTACATACTGAACATGACATTCTGTGGTATGGAGTATCTCTTTGGCCAGTTTGGGTCATCTTTTCTGTCCATGCTCCCTCACAGCTTCATGTCCATCTGCTCACTGGCAGAACATGGGAAACTGGAAATCCCTTGACTTAGAGAAAGCACTACTTAGCAACAACAAAAGCAAAAGTGTGTCATCATTAATCTCATGCTAAATCCCAAACATAGCCCTGTACCAGCTACTAGGAAAAAATTAACTCTATTCCAGGTGAAACTAGGACATTAACTCAAAGCAACAAGCAAAAAATTAATCTTTGGATGTGATTATAAATTCTGAAATTTTTGGACACATTTAGAAGCAAAGTCATTTCAAATGAGAGCATGCTGATCATCATCTCACTCCAGCAAAAAGATCTCGTCTTGAAGGTGTGGAGTTGATTTCAGAAATGAAGGTTTTGGCATTAAGAAGAAGCTATTCATTTCAGGCTGACTACAATAAATTGGTTCAGAATGAGCATTTATTACTTCTGGGAATGGGAAGCACTTCGTATTTATTTTATGCAAGGCCTGAATGAATGCTTGTCCCTTCCTGAAGACACACAGCACCAAAAGAAAAAAAAAGTTAAAGCTGTCTTAAAGCAAGAAACTCACTGTTCTTTTATTTTTTTGCCAAGGATTTGTGACTGATTACAACACCTTGTTTCCAGTTCTCTTGCAGCCTAGAATGCCTCCCAGGATGAAGCAAGTATATGCAAGAAGAAAGGCAGAGTGCATCATGTGCCAATCATGCTGGCTGACACAGCAACTTTAGGGGAACTTACTTCTCCCACAGCATTTTCCATTATTGGTATCTGAAAAGGCAGAGGAAAGATATCCAAGCATTGTGCAAATGAGAGCATTGGGGACACCTGAGATTCCAGTTCACTGTGAGTTTTGTGTGCATTTCTACTCCCAAGTAGGTGCCTAACTAACCTGATGTAAATTAATTTTTCACCCATTAAAATGTTGGTGTAATATTTAAAGGATGACAATTCAGAAGACCATATCTATCTTGTTTTCACTCAACAGTCTCCTGAATAATACTTTTCTGCTCTTACTCCTTTTATGATTAACAAATATATGCTTATATTTTAGGATATTATCTAAAGGGAAAAGAAAGAGGCACTGATATTAGGAGATATTTAAGCAAAGTGAAAAAAAAAGTTCTGATAATCTAGAAAAAAGAGAAAATGTACCTGTCATGCATTGCTACATACAGAAATAGGATTGTACTGGGTACTTTTGAGTAACTGCAAACTGCAAATAATACTGAAAGTTTTGCCTAGTAAACTCAGTGTGCATATGTACATAAAGGTATCCTTGTGTAGCAGCTGCTGGAATAGGTGGAAAATATATTGGCTTTATGCTCCAAATGAGGTTATTTATTGGAATTTTCAGTATGACTTGTGGATCAGTTGTAAGTGAAATATTTAGATCTGTAATTTTAGGATGTTAAATTTTTAATACAATGAATCAGTCACCAAAAAATTTTATACTATTTCAGTGGTGATCGAACATTACTTGAGATAATAATCTCTAATTGTGAGGCAGACTTGAAGTAAATATTTCTGTAATGGTTCATTTTATATGGACTACTAAAGAGAAGGAAGCACTGTTGTTTTGTGGGTTTTTTAAATAGAAACATTGTTGCAGTCTTACCTAACATAACTTTAATAATGTTGCTATGGTAATAATTAAAGAATTGCATTTGATTTTATCTTGCACATGCTAATTCTGAAGTCAGCAGGGATGCCTCTAAGCTTATGAAGTTTCCTAAAGACCAGACCTGGATCTGTAAGTTTGAATCAAAGCACCTGCCAGTAACAACTATAATGGGTTGGTCACCTTATTTTCTTCTGCCTCTACATCCCTTTAGAGAATTCGTGAAAAGTTTTACACTTAGAGTTATCTCATAACAAATCTGTCATGTATAAATTAGCCTGAATAGCAGGTACATAATTCAAAGAATATTCTTTATTTAGATCAGAAGTCTTATATACAATGAATTAGAGTTGCATTCAGTTTCCTTAGCATGGAAAGCAATGTTAAAAGAGTGTTAAAAATGGACTACTGGAATTTATTGATTTTGCTAATCTGTCTGATTACACATATAATTTCTTGTTAATAAATATTGCTAAAGTTAAATAGTAATTCAAATAAGATATAGTGATCTTTAAGATATAAAACTCACTGCACGAACTTTGAAATGTTCTGATAAAATTTGTCAAACATTCTTCACACTTTTGGAGAGTAAAAAATCCAAAATCACATCTACGGCTGGCAGTACTGATTCCTGAGATACACCTGAGTTACAGGCCTCCAGCTAGACACTGCATGGTTGAACACAACCCTCTGGGACCTGCCATTCAGCTATTTCTCAATCCACTGCACTGTCCACTCACTCAGCCTGCATTTCCAAAGTTTGCCTTTGAGTATCTTGTGGGACATAGCATCAAAAGCCTTGCTGAAGTCAAGGTTAACATTCATGGCTTTCTCCTCATCTACCAGGCAGTCATTCCAGCTGATTGGATAGGTCAAAAAATATTTCCCCTTGCTGAGTTCATGCTGACTGCTCCTGTTAACCTTCTTTTCCTCTACATGCTCAATGACATCCAGAAAGAGCAGCTCTTCCACCCCTTTGCCAGAGATTGAGGTGAGGCTGACTGTCCTGTAGGTCCCGGGGTCCTCCTTTCTGCCCTTTTGAAGACTGAAGTGACATTGGCTTTCCTGCAGTTCTCAGGCACATTTGCAGTTCTCCATGACCTTTCAAACATGATGGAGAGTGGCTTATCAAGAGCACCCATGCATGCATTCCATCAGGGCCCATGGATTTGCTGTTATCAAGTTTGCCTAATTGATCTCTAACCCCATCCTACTCTACCAGAGGAAACTCTTCCTTCTTCCATCCTCCAGAGCTTCCTCTGTATCCATTGTCACCAGGGCACCAACCTCATTCAGCAGTGGGCTGACATTTTCTCTAGTCCTCCCTTTCTTACTGATACAATTGAATAAGTCCTTCTGGTTGTCCTTGACATCCCTTGCCAGCTTTCATTCCAAATGGATCTTAGCCTTTCTTTGTCATACCCCTGCATACTTTGACAACATTCCTCTATTCCTTCAAAGTGGCCTGTCCCTTTTTCCACATTCTGTACACTTTCTTCTTCTGTTGGAGCTTTGCCAGAAGCTTCTTGCTCATCCATGTAGGTCTCCTGATCCCTTTGCTTGATTTCTTACTCACAGAAATACACAGATACTGAGCTTGGAGGAAGTGAAGCCTGAATATTAACTAGCCCCCTTCCAGAGCCTTAACCCATGGAATTTCTCCAAGCAGGACCTTTAAGAAAACAAAGTTAGCTCTCCTGATGTCTGGGGTTGTAATCCTAATTACTGCCTTGCTTCTTCCATGCAGGATCCTGAACTCCACCATCAAATGGTCACTGTGACCAAGACCGCCTCCAACCTTCATATCCACAACCAGTCCTTTTTTGTTAGTACAAGGTCCATATTAAGTTCAGTTGACTGGTAAAAATGTCTTATGAAATGCAGAATTGCCTAGTGTAAATACTTGTCGTGACCTACAAGTGTCTTTTAGTGATTATTGCCTCTGTGGCTAGCACTAGAGAACAACAGGAACCTTCAAGGGTTTCTTAGAAAGTAAACCCCTCCAACTGAGATTTTCCAACTTTGAGTATTTCTACTGGTTTTTGAGTAACTGCTGCTTTTTCTATGCTGGCCAAGTGTAGATTGGCTTTGATTGTTATGCCTGATTATGACAAGGAAATGGTGGTTCCTGGAAGCTAAAAATGTGAATATAAATTTCAGAAGCACCCAGGCCACTTACAGTTTGTGTTCACAGACAGTTAATCCACAGAAAAGGAGGGAAATAATTTATAGCACCACTTGCTTTCTGGGCAGATTCTAAATTACATCAGAAAAGCACTTGTAGATTGGACTCACAAATCTTAGCTTTAGCCAAGCAAGGTTAACCTCCCAAGTCTTCTCTAAACTCACAGAAAGGAGATAACTTCATCTAGAGTGGGACTCAGCATGGGACCCCTCATCACAGAATGACGTTTTCCAGTCTTGGAGTTAGAATGAAGAAATTACTGTGGTGTAATCATGATGCACTAATTGGGCCATGAACACAAGTATTTACAAATCTATGCTTAATTTTCATCCAAAAAGGCAAATTCTTATTTAAAACTATCTCTTGAAATTCAAGTTGACATATTTTTCACTGATTATGCCAGAGAATTTGTATGTTGTTTTGTTGAGAAACTCTGACAGGCAATACTCAACTTTCTCCTTTACTATTTGGATTATTTGTAAAATGTAGTTGTTGCAGTTTCCACTCTTCACCTCCTGTAGGAAGAATGTACTATTCCTATTATACCAAGTTCAGTCATTACTTTGTCATTGTGAGAGACTGAAATGTTAATGGTCAATGACTCGATCAGCCATTTGCAAAAGCAGCGGGTGCTTTGCTGAGGATGAGCACGATAACAGCCCAGGTGCAGAGGGTGCGAGCACTAGGGATTAACCATGACAAATCAACATTTGTTTAGCAAGAAGCTGGGTTTTGAGGTAGATAACGGAAAAGGCTCCTAAGAAGCAGATCCTGCAAGGTGGGATAATGCTTTTTACCTTGCCAGTGTCTCTTACACAAGTGGCTCAGTTTGCCCCCCGCACTGTCAGCTGGGGAAGGTATTGGAACATTCACGTGATTCATCCCTTCTGATGTGGCATAACTGGTTCACCTATGCTGACATGAGAGGCAGCTGTAGCTATCACATTTTAGAGGGTGTCATAAACCATCGAAGACCCCCAAAGCATGCTCAAACTAAATTCTGGGAGCACTGCCCATGGTCCACAGTGCTGCAAAAGACAGTGTAAAACTCCCCCCTAGGGGAGGTACCGGTGTGTCCCCACATAGCCCGAGCATATATTAACCCATTGAACTTTGTGTTTCACAGGCTTCCCCCACAGCTGATGGATCAAGACTACAACAACCACTTTTGACAAACAGACATCAAAATTGCAACAATCAAGTCTTGTCGCTGGATCCCTGAGTGGTGGTATCTTTCTATTCTTAGCCTTTCTTTCTATTTTTTTCTTTTCCTTATACATTTTCTTAAGTATGCTTTTAGATGGTTATATTACTATAGATAATAGTAACCAAAATGGCTACATACCTCCTTTCCATTGCAACCAAATTGTTCTAAAATAAACCCTACACACGCATATATTTATAAACACTGATCATTTACTATTGTACCACTCTGATCTGCTCTAAGGGATCCATTTACAAGAACCTGAGTCACCCTGGTCTTCAGGTGTGCTTCTGCAATGGTCAGAAATAAACAGATAGAAAGAAACATAGATATCATCCTGTAAAAAGGAGACACAGTTACCTATTACATCTATAAAAGCAGAAATCTTGCTGCTTGGAAACACACAGATGAATAAATGACTGGGGATAATTACATTGCCAGCAGCTGAATTTATTGTGAACTTTGTCAGCTAAAATGTCATTCATGTCTCAAATGGCATAGACAATTAAATCAGTTATAAAATATGCAGCAATTGTTAAAATGCTTCATTTTCCACATTTTGTATTAAATACATTGTTAAAAATCAATGTTTCTACCCCATAAAGTCCTTTAGAAGGGCAGGTGCCTTCTATCACTAATTCTGTAATGAAAGTTTCTTTTTTCTTCCTTTGAAAGTGGCTATCCATCCAGTTCTAGAGGGAACAATCAGTAGCATGATCAGTACAAAAAATATTGTTGAAACCTTTATGTATTCTGCCCTTTCTGACAGCATAAATGGTAGCAATTACAATTACAGATAATAATAAGAAAAATGGTAGCAAAACCACCGCTCACATATCTCTTCTCAAATGAAGCTTATCTTGAGAAATGAGCAAAGAACAACTTATATCCCAAGTAAGCCCTAGCTGGATGAAAATTATGAATTTGATAAACCATAAAGAAATAACAGAGACACATCTTCATTATCTACCATCTGTATGAAAAAGCTACAGCTATGTGATTAGAGGTTGTAACGACAAATATCTGTAGACATTTGACATTGACACACTTCTTAACAAACGCTTGACAGCTTATTAAAGCTGCTTTGCTAAGATGGATAAAGGCAAAGGCATTCATAATTAAAGCAACTGTTGTCCTTAATTACCCTCTAGCTGCCTGTGTGCTAGATTTCCTGAGGGACAAGAGTCTGGAGATGGGTCATGTCAGATAGGCACATTACTCAGAAGAATATATACTTTCTATAATTCATGTGTTCTCTACCTTTGCATGAACTAAATGATATTCCAGTCTGGGCTAACTCTGGAAGACAGATAGGTAGGGACAACTTCTGCTTTTGTTGCAGCAATGTAACATACAGGTCAGTAAGAAATGGGCTTCTCCCATCACTGTCAAGTCATATGGTGACTTCTGCATCTACAGCAGTGGTAAACTCCCTAAGCAGAATAACTTTCCCCAAACTGTCATTATTTTCAAAGTGGATCTGATCTTCTTGTCAAGCACAAGAGCATTACAGCATGCTGCCAAGCACAAGAGCATTACAGATTGCTGACATTTGAAATACAAATGGGAGAAAGGTTTGTGTCTGTTCTTGGGACAAATTAACCCCCCCCATCGCCCTCCCCCCAAAGACCTAATGCCCTCTAAGCATGCTCTATTAATCTTCCCAATTTGAGATGCTTTCAGGGACTTAGAATACCTAAATCTAGAAGGAGCAGGACATTGTTATGCAGCTAATCTCCAGCTATCACTTTCCTGTGCCCATTAACTGGTTTGGCTACTGTTTAACTTCCAGAAAGCCAGTCGTAATGGGAAAGAATCAAGACAGAAAGAGGAAATCTATCACTTCCAAAAACAATTGTTTTTCCACTCATTAATCAGTATCTGTATTTTCATATTGGATTTGTCTGGTTTTAGCTTCCAGACATTGGTTTTTGCCTTTCTTTCTCTTATAGCTCCCTAAGTGTCTCAACAGAGATTTTCTCTGTAGGACATTGTGAAGCCACTCACATTAACTGTCACTAACTTTGTTTTGCACAAACTATAGTGATTGAATTCTTTGTATCTCCCTCAGGATGGCATTTTCTTAAGCCTTTGAATAGTTTTGTGCACCCATTGTGATTTCTCAGTAATATTTTTGTGTAGTGTGAACCCCTATTGCTACTCATTATGCTTGTGCTGGTCTTTTCATTACTTAAGGAGAAGTGAAAATCACTTCGCTGTTGTTGCTCTGTAATACCAGTTACACTTCTTCTTTCAAAATCATTTAAAGATGTGTTAAAAGCATATGCTTTTGACATTTTTTCAGTACATATTCAGCATTTCATACTGTTTATGTGTAGTTTTGTCTGCAGCTGAAATAACTGCATTCAGTTTGAGTGAACCTTGTTTATCACTATAGGAATATTGCCCTGGCCTTTGTACTGTCCCCTGCTACTATTTATGATGCTACCACCCTTTGTTTTGCCTGCACAGTTTATATGTAATAGCTGTTCTGTTAATTCAGTGAGTATACTCCAAATGCAGTAGAATACCTTTGGGTTGTGCTCTTATGCCTCACTTTTAATGAATATTTCTCCACAGCTGTCAGGTACACCTTTTCTAATCATCCATGTACTCTCACAATGCTGTGCTAACATTTTAGTTGAAACACTGAATGATAAGATTCATATTTAAACAAAGTGAAGCATTCACAGCAGACAAAATAATTTGTTTGAAAGTTTTGTGTTTTCAAGACTTCTCAGGCTTTCCTCTTTCCCCACTGCCATAACTCTCTGAGCCATCCCTTTCTTCCTCTATCTCTTCCTGTATCTCTTTTGGCTGATCCTGGCAGCAAAAACTCACGTAGGTGACAGGTTAGTGATGCCAACATCCTGGTAAGAGCCATTCCACCTCTGTCAGAAACAAGTGCTCTTCCATTCTGTTAGTCTGATTTTTTTTAATATCTAAAGATGTAAAGTAAATAGTCCCTCCTTTCCTTTAGCAAGCTTGTACTAATCATGCTTGCTTTCCTGTAAGACCAGATAAAAGGTGGTGGGCCCTCTGCTTTTCTTCCTCTCTGTCCCTAGGCCATGCCCAAGACACTTCTGTCCTCTTCATGAGCTTCAAAGGCTGCTTCTCTTTCTCATTACGCTACTTTCTTTAGACTTAATTTTCTCCTTCCACAACACTCCCATCCTCTTCCTTCTTTCAGTGTCTCCCATTATGCCTTTTTTTGGTTCCCTTAGCTTTCTCAGTAGGCTGGACATAAATGGTTCCTTCAGCAGGATTTGCAGTAGATGTTCTTCCCTGTGTCCATACATTCACTGTTCCTCACAATGAGTCCTTGATTTCTCATCTAGGAAAATAAAAAAATAAAATCCCTGCAATGAGTAATGCCCTGCTCCCATCAACCTCTACTAATAAATCGGAATTTCCTTTTGGTGAGATTGAGGAGATGGGAGACAGCCCTGCAGATGGGAGAAGCCCGTGACCACTTGCATTCAGCAAGTAATTACTACCAAGCTCGAAGTCACTTTAACGCTTTTTCTTACCAATCTGAGATTAATTAGCTTATTATAGTGATCTAGGAAGGTTCCAGCAGAGGAAGGATGTATTTTTCTTATCTGCAGGCTGCTGAAGAAGATGATTTCTAAGAAGAGAGATTTCTTTGTTCTCTCCCCTTCTTTCTTCACTGCTAATATCTTCAGCTAATTCTTTTCTTCTTTCACCTCAGGAAAGCTACAGTGGAAAAAAATGGAGGGAACAGGTTGTTTAGTAAACTCTATCAGAAAATGCAAGAGCACATGAATGAGTTTTCGGTGTCTGCACATTTTTGGCCCCATTTCCTTCTGAAATTTCCTTTACGTGGCACAGTCAGCGACTTCCTAAATTCAGCACAAAATTTGATCTGGATCTTGATTAAACTGAGGTAAACAAGAATTGCACTTCATGGTATTAAATTCGGGGAAAATTTGGGAGACTGACATTAGAATTAGGCTTTTACTGTACAACTTCTGATTTTCTGGTAAACTGGTTAGAAGAACTTCCTCTGAATTTCTCTAATCCTGGGAAAAATTTCAGTTGCTACTGAAATGTAATTTTTTAGATGATTTTACTTTGTGTGTTTGATGTGATATGACTGTTATGACAACATTACATTTCATGTGAGTTCTTTGTGACCTTACCCCAGGATACCATGAACCTACTTAACTTTAATTGAATTAACAAACATATCATTCAAAATACTGTTGTGGAAATTAAGGGGTTTTTTTTGTTTTGTTTTTTTTTTTGTATTATTTTTCAATGTAAAAGGATAAATAGTCCTTTTCTGGAGTAAATAGATTCCTATTGCCAGGCAGAAGCACCAGCAGTAATTTTGCTATTTGGATGAGCAATGCATTTGAACTGATCTCCAGTTGCCTATATCTGAGTCACTTGGGCACATGTGAAAAAATTTAATTAAAGTCAATATTGTGTTCTACAGACCAGCATCTTTAAAATCAGTACATATATTCAAAGATATTAGGCTTACTATGAAACATAGATTTAATTTCTGTGCTTTTGTTCAAACTTATGATTTTGACATCTCAGATGTGCCACCAAACCTTAGATGTGCCGTTCCATACTTTTTTCCTCAACAGGTTTTATTTTGGTGTCTGAGAATATTTCTGTCCATTCGCAGAACTCTTCCATTTTGATATCAATGGTATTTTCATCTCTCAATTCTAAGGCCAGTAGTATTTCTTTAAGCAGTCAGTGCCTTTTTTTTCCTGCTGGAAAAAGAGAAAAAGGCAAGAAAAGAGTTCGCAATGTGGTTTTTCTTCTGAATCACAGTTTAGATAAGTGCCTAGAATATTATTCAGTTTTCTGCAAAGTATAGATTTTCCTTCAAATGTTGAATTCAGTTATTATGAACTTATTTATGATTAGATTTAATATGTCCAGCAGTAAAAAAGTAAAAAGTCACAAAATATGAAAGAAAATAATCTTCATCTGGAGCTTTGTTTTAGGAAAATCAATGTTTAGAAAACTCTCTGCCTCTTTTTTAAAAAAAGAAATATTCTGATACTGCATTTGAGGTAGTATTGGGAATAATATGCTCCAGAAAATTTAATACATTAAAGAAAACCAAGTTGAAATCAGTATTTTCCCACTAATGTAAAACTCTTCAACTATGCACCATCATTGTAATAAAAATCTCAGTGTATAATTCTTAAAACCAGTCCATATTCAGCCTTTGGTCTGGAATCAAGACTGAAAATATCTTGTAAAGTTGATTTTATTTTTTTATTTTTGGTCTTAGTCAAAGACTGTGGCTGAATTTGATTGAAGTGATTTTTTTTCATTAGATCGAGATAGTAAGTCAGGTATCTGAGAGCTCTTCTATACCAATGAAAGAAATTTCTTCTGATTTTTTTTTCACCTTGTCACAATTTGTTTTAGGTGACATATTTATGACCACAGTATGTCTCTTCATTTCTGAGCTGTAATTTGCCATGTTATAAATGCATTCTTATCCCAGATTTCATACTCAGCAAGATCAGATTATCAGAGTTATGAGATTACGGCATTAAAGGTAATTGCTTTCAGAACCTGAAAGTCTCCATCCTTCATACTTATTTTCCTTTAAAAAAATTTAGAAAATTCTAAAGACTCACTTAATATTCAAAGTAATTTTTAAGAATCGGAAAACATTTTAATGTTCTTTAGTTGCAAAGTACTACCCATACAGCCCTCCCATTCTGTGCTAGCAGAACTGAAATATTTTCTGTAATTTTGAAAGTCTTCTGATGACTGAGAAATGTTACTGGGTAACAGAAGGTTCAGTTTTCAAGAGCAACTTTTAACTTATGTACAATGTACTTTGCTGTATTAAGCAGATCATTAATTGGACAATTAGCTAGAAGCAAAGTCATTCTCCTTTGGCATTGATTTGTGGATAGAACAGCCTGCTCACCTCATTTGCAACCAATGACATTCTGCCAAATTTCAAGCCATTTATTTTTAACACACCTTCTCGTAATACAATTACTATGTCGCTATTTTTAAAGTAATCAACCAGTCACTGCAAGTAATTTTATTACTTGTTCACCTGTACTTAAATAACATATGCTGGACATATTTTAATACTTTATGTACTAGGACAACAGCAATTATAGGAATTAACTTCTTAATAATTTTTGTTTCTTCCACTGATAGGGTAAGTGCAGTTTCAAAATATACAGCTAAAATAAAGGTACTTCCAAATGTAAAGAGAAAAAGAATCTAATCCTGTATCCTGTGCCCAAGAAGAACAGAGTCAGCATTAACACAGAAGCTTTGACTTTTCTGAGCTCTGCGACAGCCCACTGAGGTATAGGAGAAAAGGCTTGAGATCCATGCAACAGGCCTAGTTTCTGGTGGAAGTCTCACTAAAATTACCATTTTTCCATTAAAAATGTCAGATTCAATAAACAATTGTACTGTTATCAAAACTATATAGAGACCATGTCACTTCTAGGGCTGTTGATTCATAAACAGTCTGGAATCCTCCTTAATTTCAACTACAAAGAGTGATACTTCGGAAAAGGCTGTATAGTAACTTGCCATGTACAAATGCATGTTCAGGGGAAATACTAAAGATGAATAAACCAATGACACTTTTTCCTGGCTAAGGCCCTTCCCTGAGATGAGAGAAGGTCAGGCTGAATCTCTGCTTCAAATTCTATTTAGCTGTCCATACAAGAGGCATGGTTTCAACAGGAAAAAATCTTCACACATCAGTATCTTCATTAGTATTTCCATATCCCTAACTTAAATAGTAAGAAAATTTTAAAAGTTTTCTACTAATAAAATCTTCCAACTAAGCCCACTGGTGGTTTCCAGAGAATGGTGTGTTCCTAAAGTAGCTCTTCTCCTAACAAGGAGCAGGCAGGAGGAGATTTCTCCACAAATCACTATTACCATCAATACTTTTTTTTCTTATTAAAAGCTGTATTGTGGCTCATCAGTTACTAGTCCTATTTGACCTTATGTTTGACACAGAAAGTGGGCAATGATCATCATACTTTATTTGCTGCACAGGGAATTGCTCTGCACAAGACTACGACTCCCAGTAGCAGTATATTTTGTTAAGTGATTTTAGTTGTGCAAAATAGAATATTCTCCTGTACTGTCTGCTCAGGCTTCTGGCATCAGGGCAGATCCAGGGCCATTTTTTTTTTTAACAGGCTCAATAACATTATAATGAGATTCATGGACACTGTTGCCATATGTCCTACGAAAGCTAGACTATGATTCACTGCAAAACCTACAAAAATGTCAAAGCAATTTGTTGGAGCTCACTTGCTTTTCCCAGAAGACTGAGAACTTGTTCTATATAGGTTCTTTACATCACTTCACGGATCTGAAAATTTTCCAGTGGTGTATTTTTCTCCATGACTAACATCTGTCTCATAGCATTTCTTCCTGATGTCTCTTCTCTAGGAGAAAGGAATCAGTGGGGTCCGTGGACTGTTTCTGGGAGGCTGACTTTTTTTACTGTTAGTCTAAAGTGTCTGTATTCTGTTTCATGTTTTTACATCATTGGAGGCAAGGACATAATAATCTTTGCATGTAAGATTAAAAAGTGATGATATCTTCTTATTTGATATGGGAGATTTTCTACAGTCTTAGAAAGTGTTCCAAGGAAGAAGTCTTTATATATATAGATGTACTGTATTGTTTCAATTTACCTGACAACCCATGACTGTTGGTTGTGTCATAAATTTAAGCAATCTTGGAGTTGTAAGTCATCCTTTAAATGTCATGGGCTCAGATCATTAAATACTCTGATTTTCATTTTTTATTTTGTTGGTGAATTGGTTTGTTTCATGTTAATTATGTCAACTGTATGGCAAGTATGAAATTTTAGGAGAAAAAAGGGCAAAGAATTCATCCAAAGTTTATGCTCTCATTTAAACACTAGTGTTGGCTCCTGAAGTACATTCACCGATTTCCTTAATTCTGCCAGTGTTATAGTCAGTTCCAAAGTGCTGTCTACTCAGTGTAAGCAGAATTAGTGCAGTGTTGATAACTTTCTTGGAAAACAACAAAAAAAATTACAAATAGAAGTTTAGTTTACTCTTACTTTTAATCTTGGAAGTCCTGCCATCACTAAGTTATATATGATTTACCTTAAATGATGTTCAGTCATTAAACTGAGATCCAAGACAGGAATGGGAAATGTAATTTTCAAGTAAGGATAAAAAAAAAAGGAAAAACCTCACTGTTTGTGTCATTCCTGTTTGTTGACTCCTGCTTTCATTTCACCTATAAAACTCAAGCAAAACTTATGGACAAATCTAAACTTTTAATGTATTAAACTCTGTGAGTTTCTGCTCTTAATTTCAATTGAGATCATAGATGGGAATTTTAAAAAGCGCTTTAACATTCTGCTTGGCTGTAAATGCCAGAATGACCTGTGTTCTCAGCTGATTTATAGACGAAGGTTTCAGATAGCGCAATTAACCAAATTTTCTTAAGATTCATGTCCAAGCCTTCTATGCCCTCACAAAGGCAAACTTTCTTTAGGATCAATCATTCAAAGTAACATAACTGTGAATGTCTTTCTGCAAGTCCAAGATAGTCAGAAGCGGGTCTCAGTGACACCAGGGAATTAACTTTCTTAAAATACATGTTGCTGTGCTAAAACATATGCTGGATGATTTATCACCAAGACACTACCCAGAGTAGTCAAAAAGAAATAATAAAGTCTAAATGGAGCTGAAACACCAGAAACTCAAGCAGACATTTTAATGCTATCATATGTTAGTGAGAGTCTGAGGAAATCTGAGGAAATAAAATTCTAAATCTGTTTGGAATCACTCCACTACTTAAAATACCTTACAACTTCAATAGCAAAGTACCCCTTCTTCCTAATGGTAGATTGATCAGGAACTTATGAAAGGTCTCTCAGACTAAAATCATTAAAAGTGTATAAAATCTTTGCATAAGTTCTTACTTCTGTACAGTATTATTTTTGTCTTTTACTTGCTTAGCTTTTATCTTTGTTTTCTACAGAGCAGTTTTGCAGAGGCAGAATTAGATTAAATCCCATTAATGACGATGTATCTAGAGCAGTTAACCAGTTGGAATGAGTTCAGTGTTGGAACGCTCTGTATTTTACGATTGTTAAGAGCTGGCATGCAAGGAATTATTCTCCATGGAATTGAGATTCTCTTGGCAGCTTGCCCAGGTACTCCAGCACCTCACTGCAGAAAGAAGACCTCTCAGCTTTATATGGATGTTTCCTGTACATTGTGGGCATGAACACTGCCCAGAATGGCACTGTACGCATGTATCATATTTCTGAGGTTTTTTTAAAGATATTTCTAGTGCTAGCTAACCTATCACACTCCCAGGACAGGAATGCTTTCCAATTATCTTGAAATCACTCTTAATTCAAACTACCTTTGAGGTAATATGCATCACAAAATTTTTAAGATCACAGTAGCTGAATAGACAGACTTGCTACCAACATTTATAAAAGTCAGAGGCGGTGGAATGAAAATTCTTAATCCTTTATCCATGTGACTTCACAATGTCTTTTCTACTTCCATTTCATCAGGGATTCTTTCTTTCTGCAGGCCTTAGATCTCTGATTGTGTCCAAAAAGGAACTTCTTGAAGTAGGCCAACCCTAAATTTAAAAAAAACCACTTTGTATTTGCACAACAATAAGATCTGCTTGAAATCCATTCAGGTAAGTTTAACCTTTCTCCGTGAAACTTTTAAATTTCTTTCTTACTTGCAAGACAGTTTTGTCATTCCTCTCAATTAGTGTCAGTTCTTATCCTCATCAGTTCTTATCCTCATAGGCGTCAGTATTTTTCTGAAGAAAGATATCATTTCCTGTGTGTGACTGATGAATTAACAGCCTTTTGTCTCAGAAGGAATCAATTCCCTTCTTTGATAACTCATGATGCATCTTTCAGTGTGAAGTGTCTTTTCTGCTGAATCTTATATTTTCTAGTAATCTGTACTTTAATGAAAATACTTGACACAGAAATCTAAATGGGTGAATGGATGTAGCTCATTAATCAATTTTAATTAAAAACCAGGCATTATGGTAGGTAGCCTGTTCAGAATGACAGTGGGTTTGAGGTGATTAATCTGGAAAATTTTCTTCTAAAGCTAGTATAAAAGACTTTTAATCTCTTTGTGCCATTCCTTCTTCCTGCTTACATTGACTAGTACTGTGCTTCTGAAAAGAACATCTGGAATTCTACAGAAAAAAAATCCCTAAATAAGAGATACCTGGAGATCTGGAGGAATGGGCTTTTATGGGGGAAAGGTACCTTAGGTAAAAAAGGCCTCTTCCTATGAGCAAGGGCTTTGTCTAAGGGCTCTGTCCTGCTTTGTACTTCTCTGTGAGAGGATTCTGCACTGAGTTGTAAGAGTTTGTTGTAAGTTACTAGTTCAGCTGGAGATTAATTTTCCTTATCCTCGTCTTCACCTGCAGAAACAGATACAAAATCATAGAAATCCACCTGCAAGTTATTATTTGGGAATGGATACACCATTGTTCATCAAGCTTGTTATAAAGAAGCCAGCAAAGAGAGCCTCCATTTTTTCACAACTGAGAGAATTTATGGGTGGGTCCAGCATTCACATATTCACCAGGATAAGGCTCTCACACTCTGGGACTGGATACTTGTAATTCAAGTGTGAATATATGAATGTACTTGACAAAGTGTTTGATGTCTTGACTGGTATTTTGAGTTTTGTCTTTTCCTAATTTCTTATGTATGACTGATTTCAAACCCTGATTTTATACGTTGTTGGTTAGGTTGTTTGGGGTTTTTTGTGAGATTCATTTCCTCGTTAACTTAAAAAGTTGCCATAGTTAAAATGCTTTTTGTTCAGAATTCTAAAATGAGGCCAGGTTCTTGAAAAATAAGGCTCTTACAAAAATTTTAGTTAAATTAATAGAGGCAGATATGAGACCTCTGGGGAGATGAAGACCACTGGTTAGACTGGTGCAGATATCAGCCGGCTGGATTTCCAGAAGTCATCTGTGTCCTAAAGAAGTTTGTGTCCTGATCATAAATGACTTTGGGAAGGGATACTTAGATTTCAGTTTGCTGCTTTATATGGTAAGAAAATAGATTGTGATTTTAAAACATATTGAAAGCAACTGATTCATAATATGGGTAAAAAAAAATCAGTTTGACTGCTCTTGGCACTTGGAGACAATATTTTTTAAAATAGTTTAACAATTAACAGGAAATGGTGCAATTGAAATCTACTTTTAAATCAATACCAATATGTACCTCTATGTTTGATGTTTCTATAAAAGTATATCAAAAATTACTTTACATTTTATTGGTTTTATTTCTTTGGGCAGGGGGAAGCAGCTTGAGATTTTTGTACATTTCTATAGAGTCAAGCCATCTGCTTCTGTTTCTGTAGTGAATAATTTTTCCTTAGGAAAAAATGGTCAGCTTTCTTTAATGAGTTTAGATGTATTTAATTCCTTTGCCTAGCCTGCCTTGGTATGTGTACTACCTTGGTACATATGTCTTAAATATTTTTTCTGTTTGCTTTCTCTTACTTGGTATTAAATACTGAATATTTCATTATACTATTTTCTTTTCCACTTTAATCTGTGAGCAGACAGCAAGCTGGAATGATTTAAAGTGGACTATGACTTGTGCTCGGATAGCAGCCTAAGGAAAGGGAAACTGCATTCAATGAAAATTCTCTTACTGATGGAGACACATCTTATTTGGCCTATCTGGCTATGATCATTCAAGTTACTGAAACACTAAATTGTGTTTGAAAAACTTGGTCTCTGAAAAATCAGGTGAATAAGGTTCTGGCATTTGTTCTCTTGCCAGGTGTGAGGGGTTGATTTTGTTTGGATGCCAGGTGTCCACCAAGCCACTCTATCACTTCCCCTTCTCATGTGGACAGGAGAGAGAAAAAAAGATGGAAAAGAACCTGTAGGTCAGGAAAGGCAGTTTACTACAGCAAAAATGGAAGGTTGCACATGCACATTCAAGGGGAAAAAATTAGAATTTATTCTCTACTTCCCATCCGCAAGCAATGTCCAGCCACCTCTCAGGAAACAGGACTTCAGCATACCTAGCCACTACTCCGGAAGGCAAAGATAAATAATGAATGCCCCCACTTCTTCCTTCTTCTTTAGCTTTTATATCTGAGCAGACATCTTATGGTACGGAATATCCCTTTGGTCAGTTTGGGTCAGCTGCTCTGGTTGTGATCCCTCCCAAGATTTTGCCCACCCCCAGTCTGCTGATGGGTGGGTGGAATGCTGGAGAGCGACCGCTGATGCTGTGCCAGCTCTGCTCAACAGTAGCCAAAACACTGGTGTGTTATCAACACCTTTATAGCTACCAATGCAAAGCAGCTCTGTGAGGGCTGCCATGGGGACAATAACTCTGTCTCAGACACACCCAGTACACCAGGGTAGATAAACTCTGCCCCAGTCCCAGTCATGGACAAGGCTGGCCAGCTGCTCACTCTTACACTCAGTCATCAGCCCTAGCATGGCTGAGCTTCTTTTGCTAGGGCAGGATCTCCGTCACTTCAGGTTGCAAGCGGTGTTCCCAACTTCTGAAACCTTTTACCTTCCATCTTTGAAGGAAGGGATTTTTCTTGCTCTGATAGTGCAATATCACACTATACTTTTGTCTGATTTACTTACTTGCATAATGATTTTTAAAAAAAAATCCGCATTTGTTGAAGTCTTTTAATAATTTAACATCACACATATCCTTCTCTAAATTCACATAATTAATTTGTATTCTGCTATCAACTGTTTAGTAAAAAAACTTGCAAAATATTGTCATGTAATTGATGCATTCATACACTTTTCGTTTTGAAACTCTTCCCTGTCTTGATTTGTCAGTAGAGGACTTATTCTCTATGCAGCCATGAAATGCGTGGACCTAAGGTTATTCTTTCCACTTGAAAATATCAAGTTTTTATACAGCTGCTAGCGCTAGGAGACTTCTTAATTTTCTTCATCACTGCTCTTTATGTCCCACATCATAACCATAATCTGTTTATCTAAGGGCTAATTGGTTTTCTCTTTCTTGGCAGTAATGTATGCATTCGAGACATAGACCGTTTTCTACACAAATTGCTTCAGCAATATTGCATATTGCTGAGTTACATCAGTATATTCTTAAATTCTACATGCCTAGACAAGTTGAAACTCTGTGGAAGACAAATAGATACTTTGCCTACACATTCTTTATACTTGGAAACTTAAACCGGTAACTCCGCTAGATTTCATTTGTATCTGTGTGTATTTGTTGTATATTGGATGGCACAGGCATACACAGAGATCTACAAACAGAGTCACTCTTTTTACCACTATTAACCTAAGCTCTTAAAGCAGAGTAATCCCAAAGACTAGAACAAAGTATTTTTCTGAATTGTAGATGGAAACTGAAACACAGTGAATCTGTTACTTGTTCAACAGTTCTTTTGCACCTCAAACACACCTGCTTCCTTGGGATCCATCCTTGGAGCTATATAGGAGATGACAGGAATGGACAAGAGAAATGGTCTTTGCACTGTAGCGAGGAATTGTAGTCACAACAAAAGAATCAAGAAGGGAGAGTAAAAGGAGCATTCTGTATTCTGAGTTTTCTAACAGAATTTGAATTCTCTTCGGAGTAAAGACAAGAAATTACAGTTTGAAGTGACATGGTAAACTTCCTCAAGTATTTTGGGAATTGCCAGGAAAAGAGTTATTGAAGGTGAGAGGAAATGTAATTTTAGATTGAAAACTTCACCAGATAGCATCAAATATGAAGCAGAAACAGGCAACTGTATTAAAACAAGAAAACCTTGGTTTAAAAAAAGGGGAAAAAAGAAAAATAACCTGAAAATAACCAAAGATCATAACCTGAAAATAAACTGAAAATCACAACCTGAAAAAAATAACCTGAAAGATCAGAAAAGAAAGAATTTATGCTGGTGGTGAATCTTTCTGTTCTTCTACTGACCTGTACGCTTGTGAAGATATACTGTCTTCACCTTCAACAAATGCACCATCAAAAAATGCTGCACAAGTTCAAATGAGTATTTGTTTAATACACTGCAAGAAAAAGGTAACATGTCCAGCAGCAAAGGTATGTTCATAACAGCACTCATAAGGTTATCAAAGCATTTTATTTTCATAGATTTCCTACAATGAAGCTAATGTTTTCCTGAGGGGAGGAACTTAAGCTGGATGATAGCCCTCTTGGCAGACATTCATAAGACAAAGACTGACACGGGGTTACTGTGAAACCTCTGAAACTTCCTGTTGAGGATTCAAAGATGTGTGTGTATACTACTAAAAGGATAACATATATGTCTTAAGATTTATGTGGAGTTGTATTGCACCTTTTCTCAATAAAAAAATGAAATATATCACTAATGCACTAACAGCCAAAGAAGAATAAAATAAAACTGCATGGCAAGATAGGTAGAAGAATGTGTATTATCTGCATGGCACTAAAGTTTTAGGCTCAAAAGTCTGATTGATAGTCATATTTTATGGATTTAATTTCCAGTAAATAAGTCTGCTTGTTGCTGTGGCTTTGTTTTCTGCCAGGTGGTGGCTTCTTAATATGTTTGAAGAGTGAAAATAGCTAAATAAGATGTTTAGATAGAAATAAACAGTTTTATTAAAGAAAAAACAAACAAACAAAAAAATCTCTACTATGTAAAAAGAAGGAACAGATAATACAGGAAGGAAAATAAGAAAAATTAAATTTTAAAACTAAATAAGAAAACTAATTTGCTAATAGAATTAATCCAGTGAAAGTGAATATAATCTGGTTTAATAAAATGAAAGAATCTGCAAAAATGATAAATTAAGCCTTTGTCTTGAATTCTGTTCAGCTATGATTGCCAGTTTAAAAAACAAACAAAAAAAATAAATAGAAGTATTAGCATGAGTCAAGGTTCTTACACACATTATTCTGTTTACGAAGTGTTTGTGAATATCAATCTGTTATTCCATAATTAAATAGTTCTGTCTTTTTAATGCTCTCTTACATTTCTTTATTATTTAATTTTGTTACCTCTTTTGGACTGAATTATTTTTCCTCTAGTGATCAGTAAAAATGTATCTACATTATTCATAGATTTTATAATTTTTAAAAAAAACTTTCCTGTGTTTAACTCTTATTTGCACACAAAAACACTAAAGATTTTGTCTGAGCTATAGAAATGAACTTTAAATCTTCATTTTGTAAAGTTGTGGCTTTACCAACTTTAATCACATTTGTTAAATGATTACAAAATCTTGTACAGCTCCAAATTATTTTGTTAAGTTTTCGTCATCTTCCAATCTTTTTCATGTTATTTTCACACCAGAAAAGGTGCCTTCCATGAAAAGCTGTGTTTACTTGTGGAGAGGAAAAAGTATTGCAACTTTCTGTTACTTGGTAAACATGGAAAGAAAACGTCTTTGAAAGACTATTATGGAAATTTAGCTTTCTTATTACTAGAGGTGTTTTTTCCACTGCCATTGCCATTGCTGTGGTCAAGTCACATGAAATATTCCTTTTCTCCTGGATACACAAAGCTGTAAGCTCAGGAGATGGCAAATTTGTTTTTATAACTATGACTGGTAATCCAGGTCTTCGCTGGAGGCAGTTAACTCTGTGGTGATGGAGTCTATTGCCAAATTGTGTCTTTTCCCAAGTGCTGCCAGGAAACTACTCCATACTACTGTAGACATTCCATACTGTCTTTGTTCAGCTCATCAGGAAGGTCCCTCTCCTCACCCCAATCACCCAAGGAGTGGAAATCTCCCCTTTCACTCCCACTTAGCTTGGAAGCATTATACAATTCTGGTTCCTGTCTAGTGTACAAAGCTACTGGAAAGTAACATTCATGTGTCAATTGCTAGACAAAAATCCTGTAGCAGGAATTGTTTGAATTCTAAAGCAAGAGGAGCTGCATGGAGGCCATGTGCTGAGCACTGAGATTCATCTCACAGTAGTTTTTGTCATCTCTGTCCCTTTGCAAGAGTTTAAACAAATTGTTAGCACTAGCACCACATGTAAATAACATATGTTGATTGTTCCTTCCTGAAGTTTCTGGAATGGGCAAAATTTCCAGGAGTCTTGGTTTTACAATTTGCAAGTTGTCATGTGCAGTATTCTTTTAAATGCAAGAAACAGAAGATGGTAAAAATAGAAACACTTGTCAAAAAGTAGTCCCACTTTAAATTAATGCCTCGAGGGCCATCTCCCAGAAGAGCCCTTATGAAATGTGAAGACTGGTTATTGTAATTTTTCCACTGTTACTTTGGCTTGACACTAGCGTTTTGCTACGTTTAATGTTTTTCCAAGCTTTAAGATGAGGTAACTCCTCCTCACATCCGTGTGATCCATAGCACCTCAGGTTACATCTCAATGATTCCTCTTGACAGCATGCATCAACTCTTTGGTAATGTAAACCTTCTCTGAAAGCGTTAGATCTTTCCTGCTGGATGACTGCTCCTGGTGCACTATGCTGCTCATGCTCCCCATGTTAAATAACCTGTCACCTTTAGGTGCTGACTGTTCACAGCTGTAGTGCTTAATTACAGTCTATGCTGCTATAGGTTCAAAGCTGAGAACAACAGACAATAGATTACCTGATAAATATTTTGGCCATCTGATGGCCAAATGTGTAGCTAAATTAATTTGCTCCAACGAAAACAAATAGTAAACAAATAAATTAACAAAATCAACTGTAATAATGATGGTTGCAATGGGAACTTAATTAGCTTCCATGTTATAACCATGATGCCAGACTGGACCACACTGATTATTCATTTATAAATCTTTTAACTATAGTATAGAAAAACAAATACTACCACCCTCAGTTCCTCTGACCCAGAGGAAGAATCCAGACCAGAAGTACCCAAGAACACGAGTGTATTTTCAACACGATGCTTCAGGGGAAAGGGCTTCAGTTTTCACAGGAGCTCTTGATTTTATCTACAATAGTGGCATGGAATCTAGTGGAGGAAAAAAAAGGTTATTGTTCTCTAATACCTCCCTGCAAATAAGGTTTTGTATCCCCGCTCTGTCTATTAATTTGCATAATAGCATAGTACTAGGCCATATAACACTGCATAGTTGCTGTTAAAAATGTTTACTGTTTAGAACAAGAAGTACCTTCTTGCACACTTTAGTGTGGAGAATTATGGCCTGTCAGAGATCTGGTACAATTCTTTTGTTTGGTTATCAGGCAGATTGTTGGGCTGCCTCTTCCAATCTGCTTTTGAAACAGACAAGACATTTTTTGCAAACTAAAATGCACCTTTAAATAATTTGAAGCGTGAGACTCTTGTGTGTCCTTACAGCTTGACTTGCAAGGAAATGGTAAAAAAAAGACTGACAGTATGTTGCTGTTACAAAATGGGCTCATTCGGATAATCCCAGTTTCCCTGGAAGATCTACACCAGCGTAATTTACAATAATTTATGGGAGTAGTGTCTAGGAAGATGGTAGGGGCTGAATTCTTATGCAGGAGTTTTATTCAGCACCCGTAAATTACACTGTGCCTTTGTAGTATACTGCTTCCTTGATTGTGAAAGCACACCCCTGCTTTCTCCCAAGAGAGGTCCTCACATTTCTCCATAAAGTTTCTCTGTCTGGGTCCTGCTGAATTTCTTTTTCACCACTCCTCTTGTTGCTCTGTCCAACCCCTATCTCACATTTCCTCCCTTTCCATCAAGACAAAAAAGAGAGTTGTTTTCCCATCTCTAATGAGCCCCTGAGCAGAGTGATTATTGATCATAATTGAAGTGTCAGTTTGTTTGTTTTGTGGAGATGTTCTGACAGATGTTTAGATGATATGTCAGAAAAAAGAGTACTCATTTGCTTATAGACGTGCGATAATTTCAGCTGTAATGGCTTCATGGTGTTCATGAGAATTTGTAAGTTTTGCCTCTGTTCCTTAAATCTTTCTTAGACTCAGATGGCTTCCATACAAACATTTTCCTCTTCAAAGCTAAGCTCACGCTTAGATGTATGTCCTGTTCAGGTCCTTAGTTAAGATACAGCAAAAGAGTCTAACAAATAAATGGAGGCAGGACGGGGAGTTTTAATCATTTATTGATTGCATGAAACTTGAGCTATTTTTCATTGCAATTCTGTGTGCATAAAGCTTGTGTTTAGCAGACTAAGGTGCTCCTGACTGAGAAATCATTCATTGTTAACTAAACAGTACTTGCAAACTCTTTAAAATTTACTTGTTGGGGAATAGTTTTCCATGAAATATTTCTTAATAGGTGTGCTTTTTCAATAGTCATTATTCTGGTTTTGTGGTTTGCCCTTAAAAAAATCATATTTATTTAATTACATTAAAGTAAAATTCATTTCATAAGCATGAAAACATTGTACTTGACTTCCAACAAATAATGTTATCTAAATATAATTAGAAATTATTGATATTCCAATGTGACCATTTGAATTATTTATTTGAAGACTGAATATCTTTCAAACTCAGTAATATATTTTTTACAATGTCATTATCCACATTAAGTTTTGATATTTAACATGAAAATAAAATCTCAGTTGCTCTCTATAGGCACCTCTGAAATGAACAGTTTGCTTCGTGTTACCAAGGAAACAGATCTTTGCAAAGATATAAGGCCACTTTGATGTCATTGTAAACCACTAAAGTGGAAATCTTTAGTGTTTGTCAGCCTCTTGAGAGTAAGCAGATTGCTCTAATCAAAATGAATATAAAATTATTCTGAGCATGTAGAAATGCAGTATTCTTGAAGCAAGCATGCTCACTAGTAACCACACATCGTTTTTTTTAGCGATGATTCAGGACCAAAAGAAATCTGATTACACTTTATTGAAAGATATATAGATATCTAACCCTGCATATTCCTGAGCAGTTTTGTTCCTGAAAATTTAAATTGGCACATGTATAACAAGTTGAAAACAATATATTATTCAATTCAGCTACATATTGTGAGTTGCTCAGGGGGATAAAACATGTTTATTTTTGAAACTCACTAACAATAAAATGATTGGAACATAGAGGGGAGAAAAAACCCCAATGAATAACTACTGCTGTTCAGGGCTACACTGTGAATTCAGAGAACGAGCCAAATCCCTTTGTGTGAAATGGCCTCACAGGCATTTCTGCTTAGGGGGTGAAATGACTGACTAAGTCACAAAAATAGTAGAAAAGATCTACAGGAGAAAAAAAAAAAGTCTCATTTGAAGTATAAACCCCTGTTGCTGTGAATATGGAAGGTCAGTTTCTGCTTACCTTTCCTTCAGGAGTTAAATACAATAATAATAAAATGCCAGACAAAGACAGATAGCTGTTTAATGCTTTTCAAAATAATTCTCTAGCTCCAGGAGCTAGAAAGGAGTACCCATATACAAATGTTAAGTCAACATTTTGTCATTGGAAATGTAGTCCATAGAAATTAAGGAAAATGTGAAAAATTAGCATTATACTCTGACATCTCACTGAGACCCAGAACCTTT
This sequence comes from Dicrurus megarhynchus, assembly GCA_013399195.1. NCBI lineage: Eukaryota > Metazoa > Chordata > Aves > Passeriformes > Dicruridae > Dicrurus > Dicrurus megarhynchus. The sequence goes on along the minus strand of VXAD01002625.1, from coordinate 187,309 downwards.
TTGCTTGACTACGCTGCTCTCAATGGAAACAGCTGGATTTGTGATAAGGTGGGGAAGAGAACAAAGTTAGAAAGTACTTTTGGGGAACAGGTGAGGGAAAAGGAAAGTAAGAGAAAGAAGATGGAAACAACTTGCAAGGGAGAGCAATGGAAACAATGAGGCTGTAAACGACATAGCCTGAAACCATCAGCTACAGAAAGCTGGGAGACAGAGTATGCATCCACAGATGAGATGCAAATAAGAACCAAGCAGTATAGCAGTGAAGTAAATAAAAGATACTACCAAGAAGTGGTGGGAGTGGAGAGCTCTTGCTTACCAAGTGAGTATGGCTGAATGTACATGGCTGTTTTTTTGTTGTCATGTGCTCTCTTCACTTTCCAACCTCCTTGTTTATTTGTTGAACATAATGTAAAGATAGAACACTTAAACACTTATCACTGTGTAAAGTACATTCTGCTAAATAAACACCTGATTATCTTTGTTTCTTTAGTGGACTGTAGGCTTTTGGTTAAGTAATATGTTTTATCCCTTCAGTACCATCAGGAATGGGGTCATTGTACATATTATTATCACAGTCTGACCTTACAGGTAGGTTAATGTTAGCACCAATACTGCTTAAATTCCTGAACTTTCTATGAAAGCACTTACTATTAAAAATATTTACTACTTCATTTGCACATACTCCAAAAGCACAAGAATGTTATTGATATGCCCTCTTATGTTAAGGATAAACTATTATGTATATCTATATTTCCTTTATAGTCTTACAATTAGTATAGCCTCCTGCCAAGTCCAAATAAATGACTTGTTAATATCTAATTAACTTCTTTTTGTCAGCTGGAATAGCTATCGTTTTCTAAAGGTTTGATATAAGCAACAAAGCCATGAACCTAGAAAACAGATCTATAAATTTCATCTTAGACATATACAACTGCACCTGTATTCAGTATTTCTGCAAGACCAAGGAAAAGAAACTACTGCGACTCTGCTTGGCACTAATAAAATAGTATTTTAAATATCATGTGTATGATAAGTCCAGTTCAGGAGGTACAAAAACCTATGCTGATACATGTAGAAAAATCTCAGTTTTGTTAGCCAATAAAAACCAGTTCTCCAAAGACACATATTTATTCTTTACAGAAAAAATTTGGAGTGAGAGATAAATGACAAAGAAGGAGAATAAATGTTCTCTAGGTCAATGGTGACATAAAAAAAGGAAGAAACTTTTTATTTAAAAAAATCTTAAGCTGTAAATCAAAAGGATGTTCCAATTATGAAAGGGAAAAAGCTCTAAGCTAGCTTTCCTACAGGCATAGTGGGAGGAAATAGCTGATGAATTTTACAGTTTATCTTTGGTATTTTTCTTACCTGGATTGTGTACAACTGAAAGAAATACTCTTTGATCTGTGAAATCACTTTCAGCTTTTTATTCCTATTTAATAGAAGAATCTGATTGGAAGGTGTGCCAGAAAATCGATGGGTGATCGATACCAATCATGTAAGAAACGCAGGCTTTCTAACTGCAAACACACACACAAAGTCTGCAATATCTGGTGCCTATGCTGCTGCCTAAGCATCAGATACACATACACTGAGCTGTATGCATAGAAATATAAATTTCATCTTGTAAAGTCACATGAATACCGTATGACTAATATGTACTGAATTTTAAATGTGTAAATATTGTCTGGGGCTTAGCCTAGTGTTAGCTGTTTAAAAATTAGGTATCCAGACTAAGTCATGGCTCTTTTTGAGCTCAGTACAGTCAGCTCTGGCAGCATATACATCCCACCTGCCTTATACACCTATTTTATAGGGAGGTTAATTCTTTTCTCTTTATTCTAACCACTGCCTTAGCTGGCTGGCTTAAATTAAGCTTGTAATTTTAATTACTGTCGTAAATCAGCAATTTCCCTTTGGAAATGGTAAAAGGAATTTTTGCAAATCCCACAGAATTTAGTGGCAATAGTTTATTTTTAGTAATGGTTACTCTGCTAGGTGCTCAGTTAATATTCACAGTGGGACACAGTGAACTAGATTAAAGAAAATCTCTGCAGAGAATTAGAGATATCAGCTGTATGGGATAACGAGGGGACTGACTTACAACTCCACGCTACCTGGTGCACGCAGCAGGTTGGCAACATCCAGGGATCTGCTGAAAACTTCCCCCTAACAAAGATGCAGGCCAGCATAAATCTTCAAATAGCTTCACCCAAGTCAGCAGGCAGTTGACCACCTACCTTGATGAGTAGAGCCTCTTGTGACAAGAAGGGTATCTCATGCATCTGTGCTAATGAAAAGTGGCTGAAGAACTTGCCCCTATTGGAATGACAACACATTATCTAAAGTTCACGTTTCTACCTAATGCTGGGGGAAGGAGGGCAGAGTGCTAGGAGCAATTCTTGCAGCTCTGCTTCTATTCTGACAATAAAAATGCTGCCAGCCAGAGATGATACATGTGCACAAGACTGTGATACAAGGTATTTCATAATGATGTATAAAGGTACTTTTCCTCTTGTCTAATACAGGCAGTGTATTCTTTAGGGGAATACTGGTGATAATAAAGGGAAAACAACACTTGACAGGGCTTGTTTGCAGAAGAATTCCAGTCATATATGTGTCAATCACCAACCAGTACTTTTTGCTAAATATATATTGCTGACAGCATTCATCTTGCAGCTTGCACAGAGGTAAGTCCTAGCTCTACTACACCATCCACTGCAATGAAATTCCAGAATTCAATAGTATTCGTTAACCACCAACACTGAAGTTTGTGCATTTTAAATTCAGAAAACAATGACAAGTGCTGAGATACCTGCAGATTTAATGACTCCATTATTCTCTACCTTAGTAGTGTACTTTGTTTTTAGTGTTATTTGGGTATGAAGTACTTTTAACAGATAAGTTGTTCCACATGACAGACTCTCCTAGCTGGAAAAACACGAAGTAGAGAATTTCTAAGTACCAGCAGGGCATCATGCCAGCACTTTTGATTCTTTCAGGGAAAAAAAAAAAAGGGAAGAAAAAGAAAAAAAAGAAAGGGGAGAATGGCAAAATTATACTGGAAGTGGGAAGTAATATGCATAATATTAACCAAACAAACTTTGTGCTGAAAGATTAGTGTACAGAATGTAATGCAGAAAGAATCACATGACATGAAGGAATGGAATAAGTGAAAGAAGGCAAATTTTAATAAGGATTAGTAGTAGTAGGAAATTTGAATAGAGTAATAATAAAAATGCAGTGGCTTTTGCGTGAAGATTTTTGTGCCAACAAGGATTTCTGATACAAACCTCATCATAGGAAAGACTCTTCATATTGATATCACATAGAAGAGAAAATTTAATGTGACCAGTGACAAAGTTCAAATTACTGGTACAATATGGACCAAAAAAGTAAAAATATAATCACAGATATCCGGTGACATACAGTGTGAACAGAGAAGTATAAATGATATATAAATGGATATAAACTAGCCAGGAATAAAGATAAACTAAAAAGACCCATCAGGTTCTTAAGACAGTTACATGGTTTCATCTTCTTCTATGGAAGTACTAAAAATAAATAAGAATGAAAAAACCAACCAAACAAGACGATTAGCTTTCAAGCTAAGATTTTTAAATAAATAATTTTATAGACCAACATTATGGAGAAACAAATTACTAGATCTGATGATTAAGGATAACACTTCCAGTCACACATTTGTATTTTGAGAAAGTTGGAAAATATATTCTTGTATGTCAAAGATGACTGCATCTTTATTCAGCAATATGTGCACTGCACCTGGAGAAGTACCTGAGAATGAATCAAAGACAATTCACATTTCTTGTTATCCAAAATGAGATAATAGAAGCCTTGGGAACAAATTGCAACAATGCTGTAGTATATGAAGCAACAGATTCTTACAACAAAAAAACCCAGCTCTGCTTAGCCAGAAGCTTTCTCATCTCAGATGAACTCTCATCAACATCTATTGGTAAGCTTAGACTTGTGAGGATGCACAGGGTGTAATAAAACAATGGAGAAATGAGGAACTGAGCCTATGGAACAGCAGCTGATTTTAGCTATCTCCAAGGTGTTTCAACTACATCAAAAATCCTGAATCTTCTTGAAAAATTAGATGTTTCAGCAACAAAGGTCAGGGTTTTATTAAAATCACATATAATTCACAGTCCAGTTGAACTGAAAAAAGCTACAACTTACCTTGAAAAATTAGTAATTGACCTATTGAGAATGCTTGGATAATTCAGGAAAAGTTCACCAAATAATAAAAATAGAGACACCTCTAAGTCAAGTTTGGTATAGATGGCTTTCTTTCAGTGTAAGTTACTTTACAAAGGTCAACATTTGACAAGGATTTGAAGTGAAAGACTAAAACCTTAATAGCCTCATAACAAATCCAACTGTGGAAGAAGGTACATATTCCCAATTTTCAGAAGTGCAGTCCATTACTCAGCCTGCAGAGAGACCACCGATTTGAGCACAGAAAGATACTAAACTGTTAGACAGTGTCCAAAGAGAGCAGCAAAAATGGTGAAGGGCCTTGAGGGCAAGCCGTGTGAGGAGCGGCTGAGGTCACTTGCTCTGTTCAGCCTGGAGGACACTGAGGGGAGGCCTCATTGCAGTCTGCAACTTCCTTGTGAGGGGAAGTGGAGGGGCAGGCACTCATCTCTTCTCTGTGGTGACCAGTGGCAGGACCCGAGATAATGGCCAAAATTTATGTCAGGGGAGGTTTAGACTGCATATTACATAAAGATTTTTGCCCTAGAGGGTGGCTGGGCACTGGAACAGGCTCCGCAGGGATGCGGTCAAAGCACCAAGCCTGTCTGAGTGCAGGAAGAGTTTGGACAATACTCCATGGTGTGATTCTTGGGGATGGTCCTGTGCAGGGCCAGGAGCTGGACTTGAAGTTCCTCATGGGTCCCTTCTAACTCAGCTTGTTCTGTGATCTCAAGATTTGGCAATTCAACAATTATACCAGGGCCCTGAGGACACTAAAGCTGATGACTCTGGTCAGCCTGCCCAGAGGCCTCCCCACACCCTGCTGGTGGCCACATCACATCCAGTCTCAGGCCTGACCTTCCTCTCAGAATAGCTGAAAACCATACTCTATTTGGTCCTACCTCCTCTTGCTCCTGGCTGGGCTCCATGTTTGGATGCTGGACCAATATTTTGCCACATCTAGGACTGTAGAGAGAGCTTCTCACTCACAGTTGACTCTGCTGTCCCAGCACAGCCTGACCTCAGGTCCCAGGTCCCAGCCTGGAGGAAGCAGCTGGCTCTTGCCTCTCCATGTGCTGTAGCACACTGGTACACCTAAATTAAAACAAGAACCTCCCCGACCCCCCCCAAAAAAAAAAAAAAA